>SJXQ01005533.1:0-43801 GCA_006408695.1 Aepyceros melampus | reverse complement strand
CCCACTTCCTCCGGCCTCCCGCTCTCACTTCCTTCTCGAGCCCCGAGCCGCTGCCGCCGCCCCCAGCTCCCCCGCAGCGGGGAGGGCACCAGGTGAGGCCCGGCCCCGGCCGGCGGGCTGAGGGTCCGGGGAAAGGGAGCCCGGCCGGCCTGGGACTGGACGCGAGCGCAGGCCCGGGAAGTTTGGCTCCGGGAGGCCGCGGCGGGAGGTGCTCGGCTCGCTCCAAGTTGGGCGGGTGCGGCCGGCCGGGCGGGGCGGGGACGGGCACGGGCCACTGCGAGCCGGCGACGGCTCCGGGAGGGTGGGGGTTCCTGTACCGACGGCGGCGATACCGGCCCCCGGGAGCCGCGAGGGACTCCTGAGGTCGGAGGGGCTCCCGCTCCGAGAGAAAAGTCTCTGAGGGGAAGAGCTCAGAGCTGGGAGATGGGACTCAGAGATAGGGTGCCCCCAGGAGTTGCGGGAGGGCTGTTCTGAAGTGTGTTGAGGGGAAGGGGCCCCTGGGCTAGAGAACTGCTTTGGCAATTGTGACACTTATCAGGTAGAGAGAGAGGCTGTCTATTGCCTCTGAAGCCCTGGGCTGTGGAGAAGGAGCTCCTTCCCTGGAAGATCGAGGCCGGTCCAGACTGCAGCCCAAGGTCCTCTGTGCTCAGGAGGGTGGGGGAGCCCGGGTCGACCCTAGTGCTTCTCTCTGTGTGTCTCTGTCTGAAGCATAACCTCTCCATCTCTGGAACGGAGAAACAAGTATTGTAGTGAGCAAACATCGGCTGTGCCTAGCTGGCCGATGCCTGGCACTGCTCGTTGGCGGGGTAGACAGAGGAAGGAAAGGAACCAGGTCTTCCCCTGTTACAGAAGTGGAAGGGCTCTTACTCGGAGGTGCTGATAATCCTTAGCTAGAGGGCCTCACTGAGAGCAGCACTGTTTTTAGGAGATGGAGAGAATAGAGCTTCTGGGAGGCCACAAAGACTCTAGCCTTGGAAAATGATGAACCATCTCCTAGTCTTCCCTCTCCCCCATTGTTAGTCCTGAGTTCTACAAGTTCTCATTCTGTCTTCCTCCATTCCTTCTCCAGACTCTACCTTCGAACCCTTTGTCACTCTCTTCTCATATCCTCTTCAGTTGCTTTTCCCCCAAACACACAGTCATGCCTGGCCCCTGACCTCTCCCCTGCCCTGCTTCTCTGTCCATCCTTGTCCTCTCCCTGTGGCCTCCCTGCTCCCTTCCTTGCCCAGCTTCTGGCTCCGCACACATATCCACCCTCTTGATTCTTCTGTCTGCCCTCACTATGATGGATCCCTGTCTTCTTCCCTTTCAGTAACGAATCTCCAGCTTTGGGGAACTGGACCACCCTAGTTCAATGAGGTGGGCTGCAGCCTCCCTTTGATAAAAGTGATGAAGGGTTTGGAAAACCTGTAGATGTGTATGTGCGTGCAAGTGTCTACACGTACATATCTTTATCTTTTGGAGACAAAATAACTGCCCTCAGCCTTGAGAGGGCCCAGAGCAGGGGAAGCCAGCAGAATGAAGGGAACCTGCAGTGGGTGAGGTTGTGGTTAGGTAGGAGGAAGCAGTCTGTAGCATTCGGAGTATCAGGGTAGAGTGACACAATATTGAATAGGACTGGTGAGAGAGGCCGTGGGAAATCAAAATCTCCCAGACTCTTAGGTGCTTGGTCAAGAGGCCTGGGGGACAGCCTAAAGATCCCTGACTCCATTGCTCACTGGTTCCAGCACCGCCTGGTGGGGAGAAGGGGACCAGGTCAGCTAGGTGTGATGGAAGGAAAGTGCAGGGTTCAAGAGGGAAGACTATGGCTGGTTTAACTTCAATCTTAAATGTCTTATTCCAGTTCAGGAAAAAAAGAGGGGTATGAGGCAAAGGTGTCTGCCTGCTCTTTCCTGCTGCTTTCAGGGCCTGCCCAGGCCAGATTCCCACGTGCCCTGGGCTGTATCAAGGCCTTGGTGACCAGGAAGCTCTCTAGAGTTCTGCTTACCCCTCTTCCTCAGGCATCCTTAATATTCCCCCTCTCACCTAAGAGCCTATTCCCTCTTTTCGGGAATTTCTTCCAAGTCTAACTGAAATCCAGCCTGGCTCTTTGTAAGCCTTGCTATCTCCATTCTAGAGCCTTTGGGATGCATGCTGAGAGATCATGCTTCCCTCTGCCTTTCAGGTCTACTCTATTCATTTCTCTCCGCTAGAAGAGAAGTGGAGGAGAGCAAGTGCTACTTTTGTGGGATTCCCAAGGTTTAAGGACCATTCCTGTACCCCATTATGTCTCCTTCCCTTCTCACAGTTGTCTGTTCCCATGATTGTTTCTTCCTCCGCACTCCTGTCTGTCCTACTGACATTCTGGAAGGTATAGAGGTTTGGCCCCAGCAGGAAGTCCCAAGGACCTGCATAAAAATCCCAGCTCAGGGGAGGACATATATGCAAGGAATTTCCCAGCATCAGGGCTCAGTTAAAAAACCACCCAGGAGTCCTGACTTCCCACCTACCAAACCAGTACTTATTTTAGATAACTGAGCAACCAACAGGATTCTAAGAGTAAAGATAGGATGGATGAAACAGGGGTTCTCCCAGACAAGACCTGGCTCCACTGAAGGTTTGAGCTAATTGCATGAAAGTCACCACCGGAAAAATATAACCAAGGTGGGAGGAATCTAAGTGGGGAAATATTTTGCAGAGGGTGGGGGTGAGGAATATGTACCTGCTATAGGAGGCTGCCATTGAGGTCTTGACATGAAGAGAAGTGACTCAGGTCAAGATCCTGGTTGAGAATCTAGGATATGGAGAGTTGTTTCTGGCAAGATGTTACGGCAGATGAAGTGGCTGGTGTAAATTTTTAGGGGGTCATGAGCAGGAAGATTTGAGAGGTTGTGGCTGTAGTGAGACAGTTGGGAAGATATTAGGATGCAGGTAGCTGAGCAACCGAAAAGAAGATGGGGGCCCAGACTAAAGACCCCCCCCTGCATACACAGTGTATACCTGTGAGTGGTGAGGCTCATAGGGTTCTGTGAAGAGAGAAACCAAAGACAAAGCCTGGGCCGCCTCCCCAGAACAGATTGGTTTTCCGTCCAGGGTCCAGCTTCCTTTTTTGCCCTCATTTCATGGGGGTAGGGCATCTCCCCCGTAGCTTGAGCCTAGAGGAGGCTCTCCTCAGCTGGGACAGGGTGGCTGACTGTCCAGTAATGTCAGTTCTGAATCACGGATGCCCCAGCACTAGGCTTGAGGGCCTGGAAGCAAAATGGGCTCAGGTGTCAACCTGGCCCCTTTGGCCCATTTCCTGAAGGGATAAACCATGGTAGGGTCATCCTGAATGAGGTCAGAGCAGTGGGCCCGTTCCCAGGCTAGAGGTCAGGAGACCCAGGTCCTTGTCCTGGAGTGCTCGCAATCCTGTATATAACTCTCGTCATCTTTCTCTCTTGTGGCTCAGCTTCAGAAGTAAGGAGTTGCCTTTCAATAGCTCCAAAGAGCATACGGAATATTGATAGCTCTGACTCTCCTTCCCTCAAGAGGCTCCTCAGAGCAGGGCCCCCAACTCTGGACCCCACCTTGAACAGGTCTAAGTAGCTGTCTGGGTGTGTGGCCTCTTTCCCCAAAGCACAAGAGAAGAGGCCAGAGAGTCAGGGCCTTTGCCAGGGGACAGCAACATAGGGGAGTACCCGATGCCTAGCTCCAGCTCTGCTCCACTAACAGTGGAAAATAGATGCCGGAGTTTCCTCCCTGATTTTTTTTCCCTTGTGGAAACCCCCTCAGGTCTGGGGCGGTGTTGAAGTGACTGGGCAGCCCTGGGTCTCTGGGTATTTTCAGGTGGGGAGGCAGGATTGGGAGGATGGCACTTGTGTACAGCCTCGTGTGAATTGAGCAGAGGCAAAGGAAGTGCCACTTCACGAGCCTTCCGTGGGGCCCCAGGACTGCTGAGCTGCTGTTAGTGGGGAGGAGGAAGGAGGAGGAAGCAAGTGTGCAGCCTTCCTCTGTGCTGCCTAGTGGGGGAGGGGGGCAGCCTCCTTAACTCCCCCAGCCTGCTGCGCTGGCCCTGGGGCTGGCTGTATGTGGAGCACCCCAGGTACTCCGGCACCAGGAGAAGGAGAGAACTGGGACTGAGTGAAAGGGTCCCAGGCTCCCACAGCCCTCCCAGCTATAGCTGTCTTGTACCCTCCTCCTCCGCAGTCCCTAGTGGGTAGACTCAACTCCCTCCATCTCCTACTCTGTCTGCAGAGTCCAGGATCCTCCACGGGGGCTAAAGGGTGGAGAATGGCAAGAGGTGGAGAATTCTCCAGCATGAATTTTTTTTTTAAAGGGCTGGGAACTAGGCTGTCTCGGGTTCTGTCCCTGCTGATGGGAGAAGGGGAAGAAAAAGCAAGACTCAGCCCTTGGCTTGGTCCCAGCCTCATGCTGACCTCATGTCTCCCCCAGCTTCCTCCTGCTAGCCCAGCTGCAGCCCCTTTGAGCCTCTTCGTACCATTCCTCTCCTACTCCCCCCTTCAAACAAACAGACAGACTGGCAGAACTTCTGAAGCTGTTTCTAACACTGACCATGACCATGACCCTGACCTCCTCTTTGACCAGCCCTGGTCTTCAGATATTCCCAGTCCTTAGCCTCATCAGTACCACTTTTCCTACCCATCTTCCTCATCACCACTGGACTAGAGCTATGCCTGCTCCAACCCCTCTCACTCTTCGAGCTGAGGGACAGGGTACTCCCTCAGTTACCCTAAATCATACTCAAGTGGAGGAAGTTAGTTACCCTTGTCTAGTGTCTCCTGGGCCTGAAGGCTCTTCCTTCTTCCCAGAATCAAAGTCTGAATTGATGAGAGAGGAGGTGTGTGTCAGTCTGCAGGTTTTGCTCAGCCCTCTGCTGGGCTTGTGGAAGTAGGCAGGACAGATTTCCCTCCTCATGAAGCTTGCGTAAGTTCAGCACAATGAACCTAAATAACAGTACTGGGGGAGGAGGGGCAGAAGAAGGGATGGTGTCCTTGAGAAACTGGGGAATGGACTTGGGCCCTGAAGGACTGGGAGGCTGTGGAGTCGGGTGACAGTGGAAGGGGAGCAAAATTCCAGGAAGAGGAACTCCCATGTGCAAAGACATGAAGGACAGATTGAGTTCATTCAGCTATTACTGACAGCCACTGCGTGCCATGCTTAGCCCAGGAAGACATAGCCAGGACCTCACCCTCTAGGCCCTCCCAGTCTAGTGACAAGAGATTCAGATAAGCTCCCACGTGACTGAGATAGAATGCACCTGTGAGAAAATCAGGACCCAGACCTTGGATGGAATAAGTCATTTGTGACTTGGGTGGTTTACAAAAAAACTTCCCTGGAGGAGGTGGCAGTGGTGCCACCAAGCAGTGGTGCTTGGCTCTGGAGGACAAGTTAGGGGATTCTTTGAGGCAGTTGCAGTCTTCTGAGCTGCTGAGTGGTGGACTGAAGGGTGGAAATGGGGGAGAAATGCTGGATTCTCACCAGGACAGTGAATGTGGCTGCTTGATGTGTTTTATGGAAGAGAATGTGGAGGCTGCTTGTGGAGAGGATCTGGGTGATGTGGCCGGAGCCTAGGATCAGAATACCCCAAGTGATGTATGGTTAGGGTGAGTTTCAGGGAGGACTGCAGGAGGGGGTCTCCCGTGTCAGGGAGGCAGATTACAAGGCTCTAGTAAGTTCCCACTGCCTTCATACTCTCCCAGCTCTTAGGGCCTATTCCTCCCCTCCCCCACTCCCAGTTGGGACACTTCCCCTGCTACAACTGCCACAGAGATCTGGCAATCAGGCAATACACTGCTTCCTTTCCCTCCCCCATTCTGGGCCTGCCTGGGCCACACCCCAAGACCAGTCCCCACTGGGTACAGGCTAGGCTCTGGGGACTATGCTCAGATAGGATGAGCCCCTTGGACTGTGCTCCCTGCGGGAGCCAGGTCAAACTGGTACTGGGAGGAAAGATTCTTGCCTATCCTAGTCAAAGCTTTTGGCTTCCACTCCTGTCCAGTAAGATTCAGCACTGCAGTTTGGACTATGGAGGTGTCAGTCCAGTTCTGGGCTTCTGACCTGTTTATGCAGATCTCAGTAACTGAAACAGAAGCAAGCAGATCAAAAGCCTGTTCTCAGCTTTTTGGTGGGGGAGTCGAGGAGGTCAAGCTTCAGATTGGTCAGGGGGCCATCCACAAGCTAAGGAACTTGTATGTGACTACTGCAGAAGGAGAGTGACTCAGAGCCAAAGAAGGGTTACAAGGGTGTCCATACTGTGGAAGTTCAAAGAAAGGAGAATTCAGTAGCCTCATGGGACCATGAGACTTAAGCTAGGCCTTGAGTCAGGAAGATTTGAGAGGGGAGAAGGAGTGGCAGCAGAGAGAAGAACAAGAGGAAAAGTTCAGAGGCCAGAATGATCCTGGCCTGTTTACATAGGACAGTGAAGACCCCTCTGGAGCAGGGAACTCCCATTTCAAAGTACCTGCTTAGTACATACACATTGTGTATCAATGCACTTCACCCATATAACAGCCTTATAAGTTTGATACTATTACCTAGCTCATCACGGCAGAACTAAGATTTAAACCCAGCTCTGTGGAATGTGTAGAGTACTCAGTCACTCAGTTGTGTCTGACTCTTTGTGACCCCTTGGACTGCAGCCTGCCAGGTCCCTCTGTCCATGTGATTCTCCAGGCAAGAATACTGGAGCAGTTGCCATTAACTTCTCCAGGGGATCTTGACCCAGGGATCGAACCCCGAGTCTCCTGCTTTGCAAGCGAATTCTTTATCTGACTCCAAAACCTCTGCCAGATTATGAAGAACTCTGAAAGCCAAGATGAGGGACCAGGCATGATCTGAATTAAGCTGGGAATAGAAAGCCAGAACAAGTCATTATAATATGGCTAAGACTATACTAATCTGCAAATGTTTATTTACATACTAAACAAAAGTTCTTCTTCTTTTTTTTTATAAGTGGCCTAGTGAATAAGTTAGTCAATCCCCTAACCCCAGGCAGGCCATTGTCCTTGTCTGGCCTCCTACAGCATTGACTGTTCCTTTATCCTGCATGGTACAGGCTAGAGCCTACCTTTTGAGCATGCGCCCTCCTTAAATGAGCTATGGGAACTTATTTGACCCAGTTCAGGCCATAGGTGTTCAGAGCAGAGAGTAGCCCTGGGAGAGAGGATAAGTGCCTGACTATCCCTGAATGGGGAGAAGTGGGCTACCGCCACCTCTCAAGCACCTGTGTACTCAGTGATTCCTGCCTCTTGGTATGAAAGGCTTTGCCTTTGCCACCTTCTCTGTGCAGCCCACGTCCAAGTTTATAAAGCACGTCCATCCCTGTGCCCGGGGTCCTCACTGCTGCCCTTTGAGACAGGGAGGGTGAGTTTTATCACCCCTGTCATACAAATGAAGAAACTGAGGTTCCAGGAAGGGAAGTGAGTTACTGGCTTAAGGTCACAAAGTCAGCTGGTAAGGGTCACTTGGAGGCTGTGTGACACACTGAGGAAAGCAAAGGGCTTTGGATTGCAAAATTGGAGTCTGTGTTTCAAAAAAAAAAGCGGGGGGGGGGGGGGGCTCTGTTGTGTCCTGTGCTGACTAGCTGTGTGATGTTGAGTTATTTTAACTGCTCTGGGTTTGTTTCCTCATCTGTAAGTATGAATAGTACCAGTGAGTTGTTAGGATGAAAAAAATGTGATACCATGTGATCTGTAAAGAGTTGTACCGTGGAGGGCTTTTAACCAAGGAGCAGAGTCAGCAGGTGATCCCAGGAGGTCAGGGTCAGGGATCTGGTGCCCTTGGCCCTATGTTGTAATGCCTCTGCCCTGCCGGGTTCTGGACACTACCTCCCTCATGATCCTTTTCCGGTGTCAGTCCCTGTTCCCTCACCAGCCCGGAAGCTTCCTGCTCCCTCCTCGCTCCTTTGAGGGCTGATTTACTGATTGCTGGTTGATAACCCCTCCCTAGAAAGCTGCCTGGAGCCAGCTGTACTCTGGTCTCTCAGGCCTTGTGACTGTCAGCCAGAGTCCCTTCCTTGCCTTCCTGCCTGGGCCAGCCCAGTGCTGGGCTCGAGGGGAGGAGTTCCTGGTCACACAGCCATGCCCACTCCTCTGCTTTGTGTGCAGCTAAAGATTTACAGGCCTAGAGAGCATCTGCTTTTCAAGATGCTGGGTTCTCCTCAACCTTCCAGTGGACACGAGGAATGGCACCAACCCCACTCCCAAGATGCTGTCTCTTTTCCCCCAAGGAAGAAGCCACAGAATCCTGAGAACATGAGCGTGCCCTGACTTGGGCTCAAGTGCCAAGGTCTTAGGCGTTTGCTGACTGACTCAACCTTCCCACTCCCACCCTGTGCTCCCAGGGGCCTTTCCTATCTCCATCATCTTGTCCCCTGCCCCCAGGCTCCTTAATGTCTCATCTCATCTACTTAGTATCCTTGCACAGGCTTTTTTCTCTCCATTTCACAGATTGGGAAACTGAGGCCCAGAGAGGGTAAGTGCCTCTTGCTTGGTTGCAGTGAGTTGGCAGCAGAGCAGCCCTGGGGCTAGGACTTGGCTGACTTCCAGTCCCAAATTCTCAAGTGCCTGAGGGTCCTTGTCTTCTTTCTGGATCCATACCCTTGAGGCCCTCTATCCGCTCTCCTGAGGTTGAACACACATTTATTCATGCAAATAAGATGGAAATATTTTTACTGTAAACCAGAGAGGCGGCCTCACAGAGTGAACTCACTTCCCTCCCAGCTGGTCCCAGGGGAAGCTGGGGCCTGGGAGGGGAGCTGGGAGGGACCAAGCCCTGGATTCTGTGCAGGTTCCGCACCACCAGGATTCCTTTTCTACTTGCCAGTGGTAGATCCCTTCGGCCCCCTCCAAATTTGATTTTTGAGGCTTTGGGACCAATAGTTGAGAGGACAGGTTGGAGGATAAAGGTTGGCAGACCAGGGTACAGTTTTGCTGTGTATAAAATGAAATGGAGAAGATGGGCCAGGGATGATAGAGCTTGGGTGGAGCAGGAGATAGCTAAGAGAACTGGGTGTGTCATACTGTCATACACAGAGTGTCCCCTCCCAGGGAGCAGGGACCTGGTTGTGAGAGAGCTGCAGGGAAAGGAAGTCACATACTAGCCAGAAAAAGTCCCCCGTGGCTGAGAGGAAGTAGTCAATTAGAGGACTACCCTTGCCACAGCAGTATAAATAATCACAGGGTTTCCAGAAGCTCTGTTCTGTTCCAGAATTCGGAAGAGAGTTCCTTACCTCGAGGCTCTGTGAGCTCCAGAGGTGACCAGGTTGGAACGGGGACTCCTCTCAAACTTACCCCACGGATAATTACAGCAGCTGACTTATTTGCCACTTCCTGTGTGCCATGCCTCATGCCAAACACTCTCTACGTGTTAGCTTATTTTATATTCTCACCAGCTCTATCCCCATCTTACAGATGAGAAAATATGAGGCTTGGGAAACTTAAATATGTTGCCTGAGAATCATATTTGACTAGTCGGTGGAGCTGTGATTAGAACCCTTGACCAGTCTGACACCAGCATTCAATGATAGTACTTAATGACACTGTGTTCTCTGCCCAAAAGTCCTGAAGCCCCTCAGATTCTTCAGAGGCACAAGCCATGATCTCAGGAAAGGGATAGAAGATTAAGGGGGAAATCACATTTTTGTCTTATTCTTCTGTTCCTGAGCATCCTTGCTTGGTCTCAGGACCTGTCTCCCATTTTGTCTGCCTGTGGTCTGTCTTGCTGGGATTGCAGGATGGTGTCAGGTTAAGAGAACTGGAGCTGGTTCCCCTCTGTATGCCCCCATCCTTTCTTCGCAGGACTCCCTAACCGAGAGTATCCCTCTCGTCTGTCCACAGGTCACTGCATCCAGAGGGGCCCAGAACGGGAAGGAGGCACAGCCTCCAGCTGCACCCACAATGCAGAGCATCAAGTGTGTGGTGGTGGGCGATGGAGCCGTGGGCAAGACATGCCTGCTCATCTGCTACACAACCAACGCCTTCCCCAAGGAGTACATCCCCACAGTGTTCGACAATTACAGCGCCCAGAGTGCAGTGGACGGGCGCACGGTGAACCTGAACCTGTGGGACACAGCGGGCCAGGAGGAGTACGACCGCCTCCGCACACTCTCCTACCCTCAGACCAACGTGTTTGTCATCTGTTTCTCCATTGCCAGCCCGCCCTCCTATGAGAATGTGCGGCACAAGTGGCATCCAGAGGTGTGCCACCACTGCCCTGATGTGCCCATCCTCCTGGTGGGCACCAGAAGGACCTGAGGGCCCAGCCTGACACCCTGCGGCGCCTGAAGGAGCAGGGCCAGGCGCCCATCACGCCGCAGCAGGGCCAGGCGCTGGCCAAGCAGATCCACGCTGTGCGCTACCTCGAGTGCTCGGCCCTGCAGCAGGACGGCGTCAAGGAAGTGTTTGCCGAGGCTGTCCGGGCTGTGCTCAACCCCACGCCTGTCAAGCGTGGGCGGTCCTGTGTCCTCTTGTGACCCTGGCACTCAGCTTGGAGGCTGCCCCTGCCCCCCCCCAACCAGTTGTGCCTTTGTGCCTTGGCGCCTTGTCTGCCCCCAGCTGTGCCTTAAGGACTAATTCTGGCACCCCTTGCCAAGGGGGCTCCCCGAGTGCCTTTTTCTCCTGAAGGAGGCCCACAGGGAGAGGGGCTTTGGGCCCTGCCCCACTCTGCTTGGGAACACCAGGTATTCTTGAGAGCTCACCCAGGCCGAGGACGGGCCCCTCCCCAAGAAGCCAACCAGGTGCCCCCTCCCCACTTCCCCCTACTGACCAGATGTTGCTGCCTATTGTGGTGCCTTCTCTCAGGTTAGGAGCGCTCTGCCATCCCTAACCTCTCCCTCACTGCTCTTCGATTGCTCCGCCCTCATGATGCGCTCTCCCTGCCCCAGAGAAGGAGCCACAGAATCCTAAGAAGATGAATGTGCCCTAACCTACCCTCCTGTGCCTAAGCCTTAGCATCCGCTGACTGACTCAGCCCCACCCCCACTCCCTCCGGGCTCCTGGGGGCCCCCTCCTACCCCCATCAGCATCAATAAAACCTCCTGTCTCCATGGCCCTGGCTTCTCCCTGTGTGCTGGGCATTGGGGGTTGGGCAGGGACCAAGCATGGGCTAGGGCTCCCCAGAGACTGGGAGCCTTTTGTTTCCTGCAAGAGGGGACAGGGGACAATAGACTTCATTGTGGTCCCCCCACCCCCCAATTTCCCTAACAAAGCTCTGGGCTCCCTTGGAGGGGCCCCAGTCTTGTCCCGGGGCCCAGCCACAGATTCTGAGTAGTCTGGGATGCAAAGCAAGAAGAAAAACTTCCTTATCTAAGGCCCATAAAGGGAGAGGCTGAGTCATCAGCCTGCAGGTAGGTGCTCTCACAGTCATGCACCTGAGAACTGTCCCCTTATACCCCCATGGGGACAAATTTTTACTGACAGTTAGGGCTAGCACTCAGGCCTTTGCCTCAACCTAAGGCTCTCTCAGGTATCAAAGCTTCCAAACCTGGAGTCACTGCAGAGAAAGTCACTCCTGCTCATCAAAAATCGGCTTAGACTAGGTGCGGGGAGGGGGCCCCAGGGAGGGATGCCACATGGAATCATACCAGTCATAGACTATTCCCTCTGTCCTGGAGCCTGTTCCCCACCTCAGTTCCATTAAGCAAAGAGATGAGCCTCCAAACAAGTAAGCCTAGCCCAGACTGTTGACCAAAAAAATTTTATTATCCTTTGAAATAAAATGTACAACCCAAAGAGCACAGGGCCTAAGGCAGGAGGGAGGATGAGGGGGAACACCAGAGAGCCCGTTTCGGGGCATGAATCTGTGCCTCTGAACCCGCTTCCTGGCACCTTTGCCAAAGAGGAAGAGTCTTAAGTCAGCAATATTTCAGAAGGGAAGGGAAATACATGTTGTGCCAGGGCTTTTTCTGGAGGTCATCCTTTAGGTACAGAACACCACCTCCACAGGGAGAAGCAGAATGGCAGAGCCCTTGGAAATCATACAGCCCCCCTACCCTGCTGCACCCCTGCTTCATCCACACGGACATATGGAGGCACAGCTAGGGAAGGGCACACACCAAATCAGAGGTGAAATCCGGACTACAACACCTGGGCAACCTTAGCAAGGGCCTGTGGTCACAGGCCAGAATGTGCAGAGCAGATGATTAGCACATGAGTCAAGTGAATGACCCCATGGGGAGAAATGGCTGTGGTTTTCTGGTAGCAGCCGCTGCTCAGTGGTCCCTGACCTCAGCGAGAGGTGGCTATGTAAAGGCCAAGAACCGGATGGTGGTTATGAACCTCAGGACTTTTTTTAGCACCAGATGGTGGAGCTCTCTTGCCAGCTCAGCTTCTTGGGGCTTCTCAGGTACAAGCGGTGCTGCTTTAAGGCCTCTGTGCCTACACGTGGAGTGGGGTAAAGAAGAACCCAGCAGGGCTGGGTGAAACCTTGTCCTGGGCCCTTCCTCCCTCCTTCCCCTCTCCCCTAGCTTCAGTGGGGCTCAGAGAGGACACAGAGGGTGAGGGAAGGCCAGAGTGGTATCTTGTTCCTAGTTTCTGGGCAGTGGGCCTCCTCCCCAGCAGGAGGAGAGAAGGGTTTAGAACCGTTTTTCCTCAGCTGGGAGGTAATGAGCAGCTCCTTGTTCCCGAAGTCCCACCACGCTGTCATGTGGAACGCCATGTTTGTCAGGACGACTGTGTACTCCAGGATGGCAAAAATGGTGTATACTGCAGCAAGGACACAAGGAACAGGGCCTGATCAGCTGACTTCTCTACCCTCCAGCGGCCTCTTGCTAGATTACCACCACCACCGCATCACTACACAGAGTCTGGGACCCAATGGCAGGCAGCCCCCAAGTTCATTGTCCTATCACAGATGACACAGGAAGCCTCACAGCCGTCGCAGGGCCACTGTGACCACCCAGGAATCCTCGCCTGGTCTCACCTCCAGCCTCACAATACATGTTGTGCCGAAAGTAGACAGCCAGCGCCGTGAAGAAGGAGATGAAGTTGATGATGAAGAGCCGCTGTTTCCAGCTGTAGGACTTGCGGTCCTAGGGAATGAGCTCTGTGATCATTCTGCAGCTTTTTAGATGTGTGTGGACAGTCTCCCCACTTGGCCCCAACTCCTGGGCTGTCTTACCATCCTTGGTCATGGAAGGGGACACAGGCATGGGCAGCAGGAATGATGGGCATTTCATAGCCCTGCATTTGGGGGTGTAATGAGGCAGTGGGTCCTTCCCATTTCAGGGGGACAGAGTAAGTTACCTGGAGTTATCTACCAACCCAACACCTCCAGATACTGTGAGGAGAAGAGAAGTGGCAGGGGGGGTGAGACTGGAATGATTACAGACCACAGACCAGGACTCAGTGCTCCTAACCTGCCGCAGCCTAGGTGCTGCCCCTCCCTCTACTCCCATATGGAGCCTCCATCTCTTCTAGAAGTGTTCGCCAGTTCCTCACACTACCCAAACCACCCCAGATTCTGACCCATCACCCTCCCCCTGTCCCCAGGTCCAGCCCTAGCCCCAGTTCGCCACAGAACTCCAGTTTCCACCTCACCGTTACCCACATCCTGAGGACGAGTGTCCTTGATTGTCCTCTGGGCCGCCTGGAGCCCCACTAGGGGTAGACCGTACCCTTGACTTACTGTGTGCTTCTTGGTCAGCCGCCAGAGGATGCAGGTGAGGAGCATGTGACTGAGGGATGAGGCGATGAAGACAATGAAAGCATTTTCATGGATGGCTGGAGGGAGAGAGGAGGATTGGGTGCGCACCCTGCAGGGAGCACCCAAAGCCCCACGTCGGGAGGTCCCGGGCAGGGAAGCGGCAAGGACATCCCTTCCCCGAACCCTTCCCCGCTCCTTATTCCCTTGTCTGGACACCCACTGAAGTCCTCAGAAGAGGAGACGTAGGTGAGCACTAGCAGCGCGACGTTCTCCACGACATTGAGGCCGAAGTTGAGGCGGCAAAGCGGGCGGTAGCCGGCACACGGGGAAGTGCAGCTGAGGTAGTGGTTCCAGTAGGCGAAGGCCACCAAGAAGCGGGGTGCCGAGTGCAGACCGATGCAGAAGCGCCACACGTAGCGCTGGGGCACCTCTCCGCCGATGGCCGAGCTCACCGACGGCAGGTAATTGGGCACCTAGAGAGTCGTGACCCATCTGGGCGCTGACCCCCTGATGCCCCGCCCACCTTGAGATCTTTCTCTTCCAGTAATCACCTTGACACTCAGAAGGTTCTGCTCCAGTCCCCTCCCTCCAGGAAGTCCTCCTTCAAAGCCTCACAGCTCTCCAGGGAGACCTCCCCTTCCAGGTCCCAGACCCTTCTGTGCCTGGTTCTGACTCCGCAGCCAGCCTGGGGTTCGTGTGGATGCAGAGTGGGACCATCTCCTTCTCCCTACAGATGGCTGCGAAAGCTATAGCCAGGTTCAGACGTTCTCTGAGCCCACAGCACAGGGCTGTGACCTGGATAAGAAACTGTGGAAGGGTCCATGAGCCCAGCATCCCAGATTCAGTCCCAAGGACGGAAACATCTGAGCCTCCTTGGGACAGAGCTGGATTCACTTCCCAACCGAGCCTTTCCTGACTGCTTTCAGTTCACTTGTTCTTCTAGTCAGGGGTAGAAAGGCAATAGAGGGTGCTAGGAGATCCCAAGGGAGCTGGGCAGAAGAATACCCCCTTTCTGATCATGTTATAGAAAATGAGTGTTCCTAACCTGGTGTAGTCTAAGAAAATGACCCTGTTCATATGTATATCTCTCATCCATTTTTATCAAAGCCTGGAATTCCTCATTTCTTAAGGAACTGGAATGTCATTCTTTGAAGCTGAGGATGGAGATAATATCACACAACTGCAAGGACTGGTGTGTTGTTTATACAAGAGTGAGAGACTGCAGGGTAGGTAAACAGTAGTTTTGATGGGAAAGGGAAGACCTTGAATGGGAGGAGGATCTCTTAGACTCCAATGCCTAAAGCAGTGTGCCTCAAATTTTAATATGCATACAACTCATCTGGGATTGTGTGAGAATGCAGAAAGTCTGGAATCTGAAAATCTGCATTTCTAAAGGACTCCATAACTATGGAAGTTACCAGTCTATTGCCCACACTTTCTGTGGACTCTTTTAGACCTTCAACAAGAGCCAGAGCAGTACCAGAGCCCAGAAACCCAGAGAGGGAATGACCCTGCTGTGATGATAGCAGGACCAGTCTTCAGAGATGGAGTTCTGGAAGATCCCTTCCTGTCTGCCAGTGGGGATGCTGAATGGATCTCAGAGTGGCTGGGAAGGCAGGCAATGATAGAAGCAGCTCACGGGCCCGGGAGGGCCTGGGGTGGGACCAGCCAGAGCCTTCTCAAGTCTTCACAGAAAAGGAGATGGATTCCCCCCAGCACTGTCAGAGGCAGCTGAGTGCAGAGATTTCAGAGAGAGGGTGATGCTCTCAAGGTACAACTTGAGATACCAAAGCTCAAGATCAGTCTCAGATATTCAGTGATAAGGCAGCTTGGAGGCAATGAGTGTGCATCCCAGCTCTGCCTTTCTAAGCTGGGTTACCTTGAGCAAGTCACTTTACCTCTCTGAGCTTTTCCTCATTGGCAAAATAGGGATATCACCTGCCTTGCAGGGTGATGGTGAATACTAAATATAATGTATGCAAGGCATCTGCAGTGAGTATAAGCAATGGCTTTCAGAGACAAACTTTCCTGAAAAGCCTGCAAAAAAAGATGTGATCTATGTGGCTACTGACCATGGGAAGCCCGGCTTCTGAGTGACAGGTGGGAGTCATATCTGGACTGTACACTGCTGAGAACTCCAAGCCTCTTCACCTGACTTTCCTGCTTCTCTGGGTAGGTCCCCTGTATAGGGTTAGTGGGAGTGTTATCTTCACTTCCTAGAATATTCATTCTGAAAACTCCTGCCCCAACCTCAGCTACTTTAAGGAGAACTGTACCAACATCTAAAGGCTTGGCTGGGAGAGCCCAGAGCACTCAAGGGCCCAGAGCTCTGACTGATGCTGGGAAATAGGTAAAGGGTAGAGATGACACAGAGTTTGGGGGGATGCCTCAGGAGAATTAGAGAATTAGGGCCCTGTGGCTACTCGTCCCATCCTCCCAAGCTCCTCTCAGGATAGGGGTGGGCACAGCATTCAAAGAATAAGAACTGCCTCCCTCGTCAACTCACTCAAACTCTCTCTCTCTCTCTCTCTCTCACACACACACACACATACACACACAATCAGGTATAGGTACTCACCCCTGCCATCCCAAGTACTAATGTTCCCCACTCACCAACTATCCCAGCAACAAGCAACACAGAATCTATCAGAGCCTAGGTACACAGTACCCAAATCCCCCTCCCCAAAAAGCCCAGAGCTAAGGGTACTGAGAGATGGGAGCATAATTCCTTTCCCAAGAGTAGAAACCCTTTGGCCTGGAGGACATGACTCAGTGGATCTCTGGCAGGGCAGCAGATCAGAAATTCACATGGTGTAAATGGCAGGGATCCAGAAACTTCCTTATCATAGCATCTCAAGTTTCACCATTAGAGATTCATTCTTTTGGCCTCAGATGAAAGTCCCCTGACTTTTATGGATGACCTTTCTTTATTCCCTACCACCCACCCTCTTCCCCATCCCTTGCCAACTAGATAAAAACTCCTATTCCTATCACAACGCAGAGTACTAACCACTGTATGTTCACAGCTCCCATTCCTACAGAACTACTTGCTACTCCTCTCTCAACTCCATCCCCTCTTCTCTAACTTCATAGTCCCCATCTCAGCTGGAACCTCCTGTACCATGAACTAAACCCCTGTACCCTGCTCTTGCCCTGCTGCCCTTCAGTCTGTTCTGCACACAGGAGCCAGAATGGTCTTCTAAACCTCAACTTTGATCATGTCCCTTTCTTGCTTAAAATCTTTCCAAAGCTCCCCATTGTCCCCTGGATAAAATCAAAAGTTGTCAACCTGGCACTCATGAAAATCCTTCTTCACCCCCACAGCAACAATTCCCACCCACACCACCCCCACCAGACCCTCACTCCCCTCCCCCTACCCCGACCCTCACTCCAGGAAGGAAGTCTCTGATTTCTGAGCTGGGTGAAGAGCTTCTTCTGAACCCACCATCTCTGTGCTCATTTTATCACAGAAGGAATCTCATCTCACAGTGCTGGGAACATCTGTGCCTAAGTCTGTCTCTTGCAGGAATAAGATGCTAAGGGCAAGTCCATGTTCAACTCCATGCCCCTGATACAGAACCTGCGTCCCTCTGGGCCCTCAGGAAAGGCTTGGTGGACTGCCCTTAGAAGCAGGGGCTCCTTCTAGGTCTCCAGCTGGCAGAGCTCTGAGGATACAGGCTGTGGGGCCTGAGACTGCCAGAGAAGAAACCAAGCTGGAAGAACCCAAGGCAGGGCTGGGGTCTTCTCAGGTCAGACTTCTTGTCTGGGCTAAAGCCACTCGTTACGTCTCCTCACTCCTGGCCTCATCTGAGCCCATAGTCCTGGCTTCCTTTCCAGTCTGGTCTTTCTTCAGCCCTCTTCTCCCTCTCGAGATCTCTCCTGCCTATTCCCTCTCTCTTCCCTTCCCCCTCCTCCCCTTCTGCCACCTTGTACCCTCTACAATCCTCTTCTAGTCTCGGAGGACTGTGACTCTACTTTCCCTGGCTCTTTCTCCCCAAAACACACCCCCTGACTCCCCCGCTACCCCACCATCCTTTTATCCTCCTCCCCTCTCACCCTCGCCTTCTCTCTGACTCTGACATTCTACCCTTATCACCCTCTCTCGAACTGGCCCTGACCCAGGCGCTGGGGAGCCTGGCACTCACCCCACAGTCAGTGGCCACTGTGTACTCAAAGTGGAACACCAGAGACCAGATGATGCAGAAGAAGAAGCCGAACACAGGGAAAGTGATGACCCATGAGACCATGGCTTTGAAGCGGAGCTGGAACACGGTCCCTTCGGGGTCCAAGGGCTGGGAGGCCGCAGAGAACATCCTGTAGGGAGTGGTGCTCAGGCAGGGCAAGGTACACAACTTGGGGCCTGGTGGGGATACCTGGGCCTGGGAAAGTGGGGCATTTTCTAGAGCTAGCTCCTCAGAGAACAGGGAAAGGGCAGAGTAAAAAAGTAGGAAGGGCATAAAGGAAAAAGAAAAGTGCAGAAGAGGAGGTATAAGGGGGAAGGGCCAGGACAGCAGAGAGAGGCAGGGTCAGCTCATAGGAGTCCCCTTGGCACACTGCTCTTGTAGGTTCACCTCTGGAAGAGTCTAGAGAATTGAGGCTCCCAGTGGCCTGCACATGGGAGTTCTGATGGCCTGCCTCATTCCCATGACCCTCATAACCACTCAGGAAAAGGGTCAGAGGATGGAAGGGTTATTCTTCCCATATCACAGAAGGGAAGACCAAGGCCCAGAACTATGCAAGGATCAAACATTAGGACTAAGGCCTCTTGCCACCTGACAGCTTAAGTCTCCAAGTCAAGGCCTTCTTCAGGCCAAGTAACCCAGACGAAGGACCCTTGGCTCAGAGTGGCCCAAGCTCTCCTACTGACCCTGTCTGACCACATTCCTGCTCTTCACCCAAGTTCAACTAGGAACAATGGGAGGGCCCAGAACCTATTCAGTGGAACCACAGGCTATCAGCCATCCCACCCCCAGGCTCAGAATGATCTAAGCCTCAGGCCAGCAGTACCCTGACCCCCAAGATACTAGGGTCTCTCCGGTGGCCCGGAGTTCTATCTTCTTCCTCTCTGAGAAGACCATGTCACCAATTCCAGGTTTTCAGGAATCTGGGATCATGGAATTCTTCTCTGCTCAGGTTGAGCCTGCCGTGCTGGGCCAGAGCCAGGAAACAGAGGCCCAGACTGAGGGGCTGGATTTTTTCTGCTCCCTTCTTCCCCTGGACAGAGAATGCCCTCCCAGACCCCCCTTGACCACCATGACCCTTCAAGCTGGGCTTCCTTCTGGGGGGCAGATGGAGATGGCTTTGGATTAAAAGGCCTAGAACCAAATCTCCCCATGGGAATCAGACCTCCCTCCATTAAGGGAACCCCAGTCCACACTGGTCCAGCTCAGTTTCGGGGAATTGGGGTGGGGGTAGGCGCACAAAGCGACACTCACACTGGGTGCTGAAGGATCCGGGGCTTGGGTTGAGGGCTCTAGCCAGACTGAGACTGCTCTAAGACTTCAGGGTCCCACCCCCAGTTCCCTAGGGCCTGCCTCCCGCCCACAGTGCCCAGATCTCCACGCCTGCTGAGGCACACAGCCTTTCCAGGACCAACAAGGCTGTGTCATAAATCCTGGAACACTCTGCAAAGGTAAGAAGTGATAGCGGCCAAGGTCAGCCCACAGCAGGTCCCTCTGCCAGAGATGGGGGTGGGGTCCAGGGATGTAAGCAGGTTTCTGGGAAGGGAAAGGGAGAAAGCAGAATAGGATTTAGCCCCTTTGTGTTCGAGCAGGACTGAATACGTCTGCTGGGCCCCATCAGAGAGCTAGCTAATCTTAAACAATAGATTCAGGGTCCAAAAGAGATCTGGAGGGGGCTGAACATGAGGTATCAGTGTCCAGCCTGCACCTGTGCAGAAACAGCTAGTGGCCACACAGGCTGCATTACAGAGGTCTATCAGCCAGTAACAGAAATAGACAGTCCCGTTTTGGGCTGAACTGCCCAGGCCATAGGAAGTCCTCTGCCCAGATCAGGGCCTCGAAGAGAATAGTGATCAACTGGGCCAAGCCTAGGGACATATGTCTTATAAGGATTGCCTGACGGACTCGGAACCATGCTACCTAGAAGAGAAAACTCAAGGGACCCTGCATTACTGCCTTCCCATCTCTGCAGGACTGTTTGGAAGCCAGGTGCAAAAAGTAGCTCTGAGGGTCTTAAAGCAGAGCCAGAGCTAGGACAAACACCCACCAGAAAGAGAAGGTGTGCTCACTGTGAGAAAGAGCTTGCTAATTGTTAGTTACTAAGTCTCCTTGGAATCGGCTGCCTGGAAAGGAGAGAAGCCCCACCCCCTCATCACTGGGGACATGCAAGCAGAGGCAAAATCATCTAATTACAGACTAAAGATACTTCTTTAGTATCTGGGTGAGAAATCCAGATCATATATGAAAATCTCCACGTGGATCCATCACAGTGCTCCCAGGGAGTAGGGACAAAATACCCCTGGGGTCCCTAGGCCTACCTGCCCAAGAGAGGCCAAGTACCCTTCCAGCAGCTACCTATGCCTTAGCTCCCCAAGGAGTATGCTGAGAATGGGTTATAAGTATGCTGAGGTTATTGATCCCATTATCCCTTGGAGCCTGCCACAAGGGCCAGAGCAAACAGCCTATTCTGTCTAACTCCATATGCCATACAAATATTATAATTTTCCATATGGACTATGACTGCATTATATCATGCCTTCCTTTTCACAGGGCAATGGGCTTCTGTGTGTTGGGGTGGGAGGCAGGTGTCCTATCCATTTATTCAACAAATACTTTCTAATTCAGATGCAATGCCCACCTTCAAGGAGCTCCCAGCCTAGTAGGATAGAGAGACACAAATAACAGCATAACAGAACTGTATGAGAGAACACCAGTTCTATGAGCACTCAGAGGAAGGAGTGATTAAGCTTGCCCCATGGAGGCTAGAGAAGCCTATCGGAAAGAAAAGACACCTGAGAAGGGTTTTGCAAGATGAAGAGGAGTTGGCCAGGGTAAAAGAATACTGGATGCATTATCTAAAGTGAGAACCAGGTCAGGAGAGGCTGTTGGATGAATCCTTTCTGGTCATCCCTTTTTCTTCCAGTCCTGTTCTTTCTTATGGCTCCAGTTCTAAGTCTCACCAGACTGGCTGCCAACTCAAGGCCCACATCCACCCACTGACAAATCAAGAAGGAAAACTTCAAGACATATGAACAAATGAAGCGGGGCCCCACACCTGCCAGTCAGATCCCAGTTGTGGTTGTACCCCATATTCTTGAGCAGATGCTCTTTATACGAAGGTGGGAAGCTCAGCTATTTGGGGGCCTTCTGAGCTCTCTGTGTGGCTAGTCCAACGGTTCATGTCCTCTTTCCCACTTAGAGACCCTTGGCTAACTTTCCCTCCTGCCCTGTCTTCCAACTTGTCTCTTTTTCCTCTTCCTCCTTCTGCTCCTCACACTTCTTATTTCCCAAACCATCTTCCCAGCTCCTCTACCTGGAGTTCTACACTAACCCTGAGGAGGAGAACAGGAATTCTCAACCCTGTTTTAGACATGGGGAAAGTGAGGCTGTCTCTGAGTCTCAAGTTATACAGAGTCAGCAGATGAACTGCTGCTGTTGCTAAGTTGCTTCAGTCATGTCCGACTCTGTGCGACCCCATAGACGGCAGCCCACCAGACTCCCCCGTCCCTGGGATTCTCCAGGCAAGAACACTGGAGTGGGTTGCCATTCCCTTCTCCAATGCATGAAAGTGAAAAGTCAAAGTGAAGTCTCTCAGTCGTGTCTGACTCTTAGCGACCTCATGGACTGCAGCCCACCAGGCTTCCTCCGTCCATGGGATTTTCCAGGCAAGAGTACTGGAGTGGGGTGCCATTGCCTTCTCCCCAGCAGATGAACTAGGAAGATAATAAAGGTTCACAGAGGTCTTACCCCATTTACTCCAATAATCTACAGAGAAAGAACTCACAACTTTCTTTCTAGCCCAACATCCCATATCCCTATCCAAGAGGGTATATGGACACCTAGGGAACCTCAGAGGTCATGGGACCTACCCCAGAAAACATATGTACATACATGTAATCAGGTCCCCAGTCAGACAGGCACAGATATAGTCTCTCTCACACACAGACCCCATTCAAAGCCATTACAGCATGTCCCTCACAGTTAACACACACACTTACATAATCACATTCCCATGGAGACAGGCACAGCCCACAGCAGAGCCACACTAAGAAGCCCCAGGTGCCCTCTAGCCCAGTCTTATTCTCTACCCTCCAGAAAACCCTGGGGCTGCTGAATCTGCCCCTCTGTGAAGTAAGCACTGGGTTCTGGGTTCTGGAGCTGCCCAACTTTAGGGACCCTGGTCCCCAGTGACCTCCATGAAAGGTAGAGGGAGACTAGTCCTTGGGACCTCCGTTTGCAGGCACCCCCAGCAGCCTAGTAATGTGTGATGGCTAATTCTGTTACAAGAGATTCAGGATTCAAAACAGATCCGATTAGGCCTGAATACAAGGTATCAATGCCCCCAACACAACAAACCCTACCCCACAGTGTGTGGCCGTAGTCTCCTTGAAGTGGAAGAGCAGGGACCAGAGGACGCAGAAGAGGAAGGCGACAAGTGGACAGCAGACCGTGACCAGGGCCACCAGGGTGAAGCGGAGCCGGACCAGGGTCCCATCCCGGTCCAGCGGCAGTGGAACCTGGTACATCTTGTCAGACCTGGGGATGGAGTGGCGTGCTGTCAGGGCCCAAGACAGTGACGCTGGTACTCAGTGGGGAAGCCAGCCCTTGTGCTCAGTCCTCAGCTTAGCTGTGGGGTGGGGGGAATCTGAGAAGGAAGCCACTGAGCCCCTAAGCTTGGACAGCTACTGCCCAGGACGAGGAGGATGGACTCAGACTCCCATAAGAACATTCACCCTCCATTTCAGAGGAAAGAATGAACTAAATCTATGCTAAGATGAAGCTTGAGTAAGTCAGGAAAACTTCTCATCCCAATGCCTGGCTTGACAGGAGCTGGTTGAACTAGTCTCTCTTGTTTCAGGAACCAATCCTAAAACCTCCCAGTGGTCAGAATGGCCCATCTCCTCCCCCAGACCTTGGAGCCTCCATGTTTCAGGGCCTCCCATCGGCTCTTTCTGCTTCATCCATCAGCTCAGGACCCTTCTGCACCTTAGTCCCTTCCCAGACTCTGTGTGCTCTGTGTGCCTGCACTGCAGTCCACAGTGGCAAGGACTCCATGGAAGCCAGCAGAACGCCAACCCCCTGCCTGTCCCCACCCGCTGCCTCACGTGTTTTGAGACTGAAAGGCTTTGCAGCATCAGGCCTGGTGCTAGCCTAGGCTTGCTGTTTGCTGAAGAGAGCTGCCTGGTCAGCTTCTGGAGGCTTCCCAGTCCCGAGGGGCCTGTCCACTCTCCTCCAGAAACCAGGTAAGGTCTGAGGTCTGCCCCCCTCCAATGAGATAAGGATATCGAGGGTCAGGCCTTATACTACCAGCCAAGTAGACATCAGCAATCGTAGTCCAGCCCCAACCCCAGAGCATAGAAGAGGACATTGAGGCCAAGAGACTGGCAGGACTCAGGGACTGGCCTGGCTCAGGGTCACACAGCAAATAAAAGGAAGAGCCAGCAGTGAGGAGACATGGCGCTCAACATCACACACTGCACTCTGGCCTTCCCTGACCCTCTCCTCCCTGGGCCAGAGCTCTGGGAAGAAGGGTCAGGTTAGGAGGGGAAAGACAAGGGGAAACTGTCCCTAGGAGGAAAAGAGCTAAAAAACCAAATCCTATATAGATGAGTTAGCCCTGTTCCCATTTTAAAGACAGAGAAACCAAGACACAGAGAGAGGAAGGTCCTTTCTCAAAACGACGTGCTGAGCCTGAGGGAAAGCCATCCTCAGAACTTAGGCATCCTGTTGCCAAACTATGGCTGACTCAGATACACAAAGAGCACACCCTTCTGGACTCCAGGGCCTGGCCTGGAGATCAAGCTCCAGCTCTGCCTGGCCCGGCCCTCAGGAAGAACCTTGACCTCCTGGAGGCCCGCCTCCTCCTGGAATCTGGAAAATGCCAGGTGGATATGCCTCTCATCTATCTTCCTCCACCCACCTCTCTGCCAGGCTCTATCAGGCAGCCTGCCCCAACTGCTTGAGTACTTCAAGGGGGCCAGATGCTTCCCAGGGAGTGGTGGAAGTGACTCGGTGGCCCTCTCAAATCAAGCACATTCTGACATTGTTTGGATCATCCCCAAAGACCTTCCCTACCCAGCCCAAATCCACATTCTGTGGTTGTAATGGTACTAGTGCCCCTTTCCAACATCCCTTCCTGAAGCCAGCTGCTCTGGATCACTCAGGAATCACTGGGACCCCCAAACTGAAGAGCAGATCCTCAGGGAATGAACAGGCAGTGCCTAAGGCAGGGGATGATAAGGTTTCAGGAATAGTCTGTTCCATTTCCTGGAAGTATACCTAACTTCCCTTTTAGCTGTGTGACCTTGGGCAAGTCACCTAACCACTCTGGGCCTGTTTTCACAGTTATACAACATGGGATTGTGTGATCTGGATTACTAATAAGTCCATACCAACTGGGTCATTCTACTCTCCCAGGCCTCAGGACAGGAAGCTCCCTATCTGAAGGGCAGCTGTTCAGCCCCAGTCAACTCTAACTTCTACACAGGTACCACTTCATTGAAAACTGCTTTCTCAGGAGTATCCCTAGTTTATTTCCAGAGATCCCCAAACACCTTTTCAGGCTCCAGTCCAAAATCCACACTTATTGGATGAGTACTAGGTACCCTGCTCAGAACTAGATATACATTGTTTCTTTAATCCTCACAATATAACTCTACGAGGTAGGCACTATAGCCTGTATATTTCCATTTTACAGAAGAGGAAAGTGAGGCTCAAGGAGGTTAACACTCGCTCAAGGTCAGAGGCTAATGACTGGCAGAGCTGGGATTTGAAACTCATCTATGGGGTTGCAAAGCACCCCTGCACCTCCTTCCTGGTAGAATCTGGACCAGGAGTCGCTGCAGAGTGAAGCGGGGAGAGCTCACTCCGGCACATCGGGCCCAAGGGGTCAGCTCAGCCAGCCAGGAGAGGAAAGCAGCGGTTCCTGGGCAGGCAGCGGGACCCCCACAGCCTGGGGCCCGGCCCTGCGGAGGCCAGACCGCGTGACCGAGCTTTCCCAAGTGGGGCTGCCCGGCAGCCCCGAGCACCCATCCCATACTCACCCAGGCTGCGGCGGCGAAGAGGCCGCGCCGGCGCAGGCCGGGAGCCGGGAGCACCGGGGGGAAACCCAGGCCCGGCCCGGGGGGCGAGCGGCAGGGGGCGGGGCGGAGCGGGAACGGCGGGGGCGGGGCCGGCGCGCTCGAGGCGGAACTTGGCGAGGAAACTGGGCCCAATTGCTCTGCTGGCCCCTCCCCGCTTCTGCGGCTCAGGACCCAGAGCTGTCCCCCTTGATCTGGCGTCCCTTCTTGCCATGCCGATCCAGCCCTGGTCTGCCCCACTAATTCCGGCTGCGTGGGGGCAGCCGGAAGAGCCCCGGACAACTGGGTTTGACACGCTGGATAAGCCACCTTGTCACCTTACCTCTCAGCAGCGTTCCATCACCTGTTGAAAGAACATACAGTTAATTCAGGAAGGCCCCGAATTCTATCATTTCCTGACCCCGGTGTCTATCCACCCCCACCCCAATCTAGACGAATTATCCAGCTGTCTAGCTTCACCCTTTTAAAACACTAAACCAGTTTGGCCCCAGCCTCGGCGCCCCTCCTCTAAACTTTACTCCCCAGAACCCAATCGGGGCATTTCAGCAAAGGGAAGAGCACATAATAAGGAGTGAGATCCCGTGGGGCCCACCCCTGAAACTCTGGGCCAGAGCTATTCCTGCCCTTGATCAGGAGAGGGCGCCTGGTCACATCTGTCATAAGACAGCTGATCTTCCTTCGCCCAGTCCCGGGTCTCTCTTGACCGTCAGGGCTGATCCCCAGAAACCAGCCCCCACTCGGGCTTCCTTCCCCATCTGACGGACCCCTGAGGGGGACTTGTGGCTACCTTTATAAAGACCATCCTATCTCAATAGTGAAAAAGGATGAAGGGGCCAGTAATCCCACCTCTAGTTACAATGTGGGGTTGTCTGAGCACATGCAGCAGGTGCAGGACGCCTGAGGTAGGCACTGTTTCCATCACATCATTCCCATTTAAATCCATACATTTCGAGCACCTCCTGTGTCCCAGGCATTCTCTACATTTTATGTGTTATCCCATTTAATCCTCATAAAAGCCCTATGTGGCAGATACTATTAATATCTCCATTTCACCAATGGAAAACAGAGAAGCCAAATTACCTAATCACACAGCTAGCAAGTGTCAGGACCAGGATTTGGTCTAGCACCTAATCACTATATACTGTTCCCTTAATCACTATATACTGTTAATCTCACAAGGTAGCTATCATCTTCACTTTGTAGAAGGGGAAACAGAGGCCCAGGTTTGATTAACTTGCCAGAGCCCTTTTGCATGCATTCACTCTTGTCCATTTACTCAGCCTAGGCCTTCTCTGTGGCAGGCCCTGAGCTGAGCAATGGTGGGGGACCCAGAAGTACCCTGCTCACTCCTGGGGGCTTCGACTTGAATTCTCCCCAACCCTGTCCTTTAAGGTCCCAGGGAAAGTGAGCAATTAGTAAAACTTTACTGAAAGAACCACTCCTATTTAGTTTTGAAAACAATTTAGGTTTTCTTCCTTGGGGCTTCCTGTCATCCTCTTTGTCTAGCTCCAACCCACACACGCCTGCTCCTGGCCCTTGCTTTCTGTTTTAACCCCTTATCTGTTCCTTTGGCTCTAAGTACTCTTCCCTGGGGCTGGGTCCTTTCTCCCTGCTTCTAGACTACTTCTAATGCCTGAAACTTGAGGCACTCTAATTGGCCTTTAATTATCTGGTGATTTGGGTGATTCCCCATCATACAGTCTGGAGTCTCAGCTTCCTCATCTCTAAAATGGTTTTAGTAATATCCACATTATAGAGTTGTTGTAAGAATTAGATAACATACATCCCAGGTATGTGGAAAGTACTTAATATACCATGTTACCTACAGCTAGATATGTCAGCTACAGCGGGAACTTGTCCTGATTGAGCCTTTTCTGAATTGTCTGAATTGGCCTGAATTGTTTGACCTCAGCAGTCACTGATCCTCTCTGAATCTGTTTCCTCCACTGTCAGTTTGAAAGACTGACTCCTACTTGATTTATGCGGAAAAGTGGAAGAAAAGATAAGTTCTTACTATGTGCCAGGGATTTCATATGCATTCTCTTAGTTGATATTCTTAATAATCCGGTGAGCTAAGTTTGATGAAAGCCATTTTACAGAGAAAGAAGTTGAACAAGCATCTAAGCATCTAGTCTCACCCTTACTCAGAAGGCACTGTGTTTGCTGAACTGGCATTTGTCCATTGTCCAAATAGCTGCTGCTGTTGTTGAAGCTTTCCAGTGTCTCCTGACCTCCCAGTTGGTTGGCCTGGTACCTAGACATACCCCAAGGAGACCTGTGCCTGAAACACCACCACCATCTTTAAGGCTTTAGCTGTGATCACTGCTCCAATCCCCTTTGCACAAACGCATACCAGATAGTCCAAGCTGTCTGAGAATTTGTTTTCAGGGTTGTTCCAGGAGCATGGGGTAGTGCAGAGGTGGGGGGGCGGGTGGAGCAGAACAGGGGAAGTGAATGTGGGATGTAGCTGTCTAGGAATGCTCCCTGTAGATCTCCTCCACTACCCTACTACCCCTCCATCATTCCCCTTTGCATTCACACTGGCTCTTTTAATGACGCAGAGCTGATCACATCTGGCCCCTGCAGCAAATCAGTAAATCCTCATTGCTTTGGGGGCTTCCCAGGTGGTGCTAGTAGTAAAGAACCTGCCTACCAATGCAGGAGACATAAGAGATGCAAGTTCAATCTCTGGGTCTGGAAGGTCCCCTGGAGGAGGGCATGGCAACCCACTCCAGTATTCTTGCCCGGAGAATACCATGGACAGAGAAGCCAGGTGGGCTATATAGTCTATAGAGTCACAAAGAGTTGGACACACTGAAGTGACTTAGCAAGCACATACACATGCCCTTTAGGATCTAGGGCAAACTCCTTAGAGCAGTATTCAACATCTTTCTTAATCTGGTCATCCTCTGTTCTAGCAACTAGGTATTTTAACTATACTCACCTCTTACATGGAACTCTGCTTAACTTTCTCCTTATCTCTCCCTATCCCCATGATCTGCCCACCCCACAGACAATCTTGATGGCTTTCCATCACACCTTTATTAGGACTCTGACCACGATAAAGCAAAATAACTTGCTGCCTATTCCCTCCATCTTCCTGCCTATTCCCTCCATATTACTTCCTCCATATCAAATGAGCAATAGTTCGGAGTTCATTTAAGGACAGAACCTCCACCTATTTATTTCACTTATTTCTGAATCTCTCAGCTCATTCGGGACAGGCATACAGTAGGAGCCCAGAAAACATTTGCTGGATTGATTTAACTGAACTGGATTTTGAAGGATGGGCAGAATTTAGATATATCAAGAAGAGATTTAGGAACTGCAAGAAAGGCAGCTGATGAATGACTGCTGGGGTTAGAGGGTAGAGGTAGAGGGAGCATGGCTTGGAGATAGGTGAAGTGGCAGAGACAAAGGCAGTGTAAAAGCATCTGGCCACAACAGGCCAAACTCTGCCCTGCTTCCTAGGCAGCCTCAGGAAAGTCTTCCTGGGTTGAAGAGGAGTGTTCTTTGTTCTTAGAAATTTTTTCAGGGCAGAGACATCTTTCTTGGATGGCTTTAAACTGCTCACCCATCTTGCTCTAGCTCCACTCTGCCTCAGATAGCAATTACATCTTCACTGTTCTGCAGAACATTCTTTGGCTCCTATCACTTGTAAGATGAAGTCCCAGTTTGCACCCGTGGATACACTGGGCTCTTTTCCAGTCCTACATCTCCATTCTCCCTGTTCATCTGGCCTGGAATTCACCTTTTCCTTGTCTCAGCAAAGTCTACCCTTCCTATAAAGGTATTGATTAGCATCACACCTTAGTAAGTTAGAAATGCATGTGGTAACTTCTAAGGCTATCACTAAAATAACAGAAAAATAATTTAATTTCCAAACTGATGCAGGAAGAAACATGAAATAATCTAAGACTGCAAGAAAGATTTAAATAGCCAATAAGCACATGAAAAGATGGTCAACATCATTACTCATTAGAGAAATGTATTAAGAAAATCTCACAGTGAGATGCCATTTCACGCCCTCTAGCATTGCTATATTAAAAAAAAAAAAAAAGGAAGAAAAAAGAAAATTACAAGTATTGGTAAAGATGTGGAGAGATTAAAACCCTCATACATCACTGGCGGGAATGTAAAATGGTACAGCCACTTGGAAAATAGTTTGGCAGCTCCTTAAGTTAAACACAGAGTTACTATGTGACCCTATAGCAAATTTACTCCTAGGTATAAACATAAAATTAAAACAGAATTAAAAACACATGTCCACAAGAAACTTGTCCAGGAATGTCCATAGCAGTATTATTCATAGTGGAATAATCATTATTTATGGTGGAAACAACTCATGAATGCATAAACAAAATATGGTTTATTTATATAATGGAATATTATCCTACTTATAAAAAGGAATGAAGTACTGATGCATGCTACAACTTGGATGAACCTTGAAAAGATTATGCTAAGTGAAAGAAGTCAGACACAAAGGTCATGTATTTTATGATTCCATTTATATGAAATGTCCAGAGTAGGTAAATCCATTGAGACAGAAAGTAGATTAGTAAATTGCCAGAAGCTGGTAGGAAAGGGAGATAGGACATTATTGCTAATGGGTCTGGGGTTTCTTTTTGGGATTATTAAAATGTTTTGGAATTATATAGTGGTGGTGGTTGCACAACCTTGCAAATATACTAAAAACCTCTGAATTGTACACTTCCAATGGGTGAATGCTATATTATGAAAATTATATCTCAATTTAAAAAATCTAGCAAAGAGCTAGGCCTCAGTAAATAGCAGTTATTCTTACCAAAGTAACAAAAAAATTTTTAATATATTTTAAAAAGAAGAGAAACAGAAACAGAACATTTGGAGGAAAGAGAAAGTCTAAAAGGTTAGATAAAATCATAAATATACCAGTAAATTCATTAAATGCAATTGATTAAATGCTCTAGTTAAAAGTCAAAGATATTCACAAAAGATTTATATATTGATAAATCTAGTTATATGCCATTTATAAACATCACCCTTCATTATCAAGTTATAGGAAAAGAAAAAGGAAATCAACATTACTGTATGCTTACTATATGCCACACAGGGGCCCAATCCTTTGCAAATTCTATGATCATATTGATATTGTTGTGCCCACTTTATAGACAAGGAAACCAGGGTATAGAATAATTAAATAATTTGTGCAAGAACTATAAAAGTGGCAGATCTAGGACCTGAACTTACATCTGTTTGAATCTAACTCCACTGCTGTTTCCAATGTACCATATAAGAAACGGAGAATCATCTCACTGGAAGAAAGTCTCTTGCTCTTTCATGGTTCTTTAGTCCTTACAGGTCTGTCTCCTCCCTGGAGAGCTGCATAGAGTGAGTTCTCAGGATGTGTGTAAGAGAGACTGGGAGCTCCTAGGATAGAATGGATTTTACTTAGCTTTGTCTCTCTTGGTGATACTCAGGACAAAACCTAGCTCAGCAAAGTTTGGTGAACATACGCAAAACTCCTTGGCTTTACAGGGGAAGAAGGAAGATGATGACAATCAAAAGGGGTGTTATCAGAATTAGGCAGAGTAAGAGTATGTGGACCCAGGAAGCCTTGGCCCACAAAGAAGTCCTTCCTGGGGCAGAAGTCCCTGGGAATGATGAGCCTGTGGGCCTGATGCCTACCAGAGTATATTACAAGAGGTTCTTCTACTTAGAAATTACCATGGTGGTAGGAAATTCCTTCTGGAGCACTTCTTTTCCAATGTCTCCTCCTCCAGTCTTCCAGTAAGTATACACTACTTAAGAGGCTCAGCTCCTACACACCTGCTAATACTCTGAACTGAAATACTCATTCATATAAGGCACATTTCTGAGCTTCTTGTCTGTGTCAGAGTCCATGTCTTAGAATGGGAGTTTCTTAACCTTTTTAAAGAATACAAATAATACCTACTATTTATTGAGGGTACCGGTGTACCTGGTACCATATGCCTTATTTCATTTAATTCTCACAACTCTGTAAGGCAAGTACTGTTATTATCCCCATTTTACAGACAAGAAAACTGAGGTTCAGAAGGGTTAAGAAATTTCCCCAAGTTCATACACTAATACATGGTTGGGCTCAGATTTAAAGGCAGGGTTCTCTGACTCAAAAATCCCATACTTAAGAAACTAATTCACTCATTTCTGCTTGAAACATTTAATGTGCACCTGGCCTCAGGGTCATCAAAATAAGTAAGTAAAGAAAAGGCTTAAACAGAGTTGGGTTTGAGGATTGGAAAGTGAGAAATCAAAGATTCAGGAGGGCAGTGAGGAAGTTGCTGTAACCCTCTAGGGAGACTTAATGACTCTCTGATGCTGAGCACAGGCAAGGGAGGGTGGAGGGAAAGGAGTAATACTTTGATGGAGGAGTTAAGGGAAGGTGTCTGGAGTCAGAAATTTAGCTTTACTATTTGATCATCCATATATTTACTTTTTTCTTCCTTCAAGAATCTACTGAACAACTACAATGTACTAGGTTTCTCCCACCCATTATCTTATCTTCACAACCACTCCATTTTTTAAGTATTTCTAATCCCTTGCCACCACTGAAAACCCATAATTTAGCTTTATCCATGTTTTGGGTATAGCTCATTTCAATCTTGTATTAACGTCCCAGGAGGAGGGGGTGGTGGAGTGGTAATCCTAATAGGTTCTGGTTTCTGAGCACAGTACCTGCTATTTTGTGTGGAACCCTTAGTCACTTGGGGCTTCCCTTGTGGCTCAGCTGGTAGAGTCCGCCTGCAATGCAGGAGACCTGGGTCTGATCCCTGGGTTGGAAAGATCCCCTGGAGAGGGGAAAGGCTACCCACTCCAATATTCTGGCCTGGAGAATTCTATGGACTGTATAGTCCATGGGGTCACAAAGAGTCCGACTGAGCGACTTTCATTTTCACTTTCCACTTAGTCACTAGATCTAGTTTCCAGAACATGTTCAACTCACCCCTTTGAGATAATCTGTCTCCTGCTCTGGGCTAGACCCTGGGGGAAAAGGAAAAGTGAACTTGCTCAGTTGTGTCCGACTCTTTGTGACCCCGTGGACTGTAGCCCGCCCGGCTCCTCTGTCCATGGAATTCTCCAGGCAAGATACTCCAGTGGATTGCCATTTTCTTCTCCAGATCTTCCCAACCCAGGGATCAAACCCAGGACTCCCGCATGGCGGGTAGATGCTTTATTCTCTGAGCCACCAGGGAAAACAAAGGAAAAGAACACCAATTTGAAAATGAAGCTCTAACTTCCAAGAGCCCTGCCCTGAAGATAAGACAGTAACAGAATACAAAGAAACAAAGCTGTAACAGAGGCCTGCCCAAGCATCACCCCAACTCGCTAGGAAAGACTGATCCACAAAAGTATCCCAGAGGAGGCGGGATCATTTCAACTAGAACTTTAGGGCAGGTGGGAAAAAAGTCCCAAGAATTGTTATTTGTACCAAACCCTAAGCTGAGCCATTCCCTTAGGGCATCACTAACACTCCTAATGTCTATGCTATGGATTCAGAGAGGGAGAGGTTATGTTGGGCTGGCATGGGTCAGGAGACAAGAAGGCCAGGTTTGGGAGCCTTGGAGTAGCTGCAGGCGAGCTACGCAGATAAACCTAGGCGGGCCCTCCAGCTCCGCACGTGGTCTAGGCAGGAAAAGAGGGCCGGACGACAAGAGAACTTTCCCATGACCACCCGCGGACTGAGGCAAAGGCAGGGTAGAACAGTTACCATGCCATCCTGGAGCTTCACTCTGATTGGCCCGAGTCTCAGCAGTCTGGGTGTCTCCGCTCCAGAGAAGGGGCGGAGCCTCAGCATAGCGTCATCACCCTTATCCCACCCCCGCCCGATGTAGCCACTCACCAGCCCACTTCGAGGGGCCCTATGTGGCGTCACTACTCCCTCCCAGCCAACCGCAGCGACGAGGGGCGGCACTCCATGTCCCTCCTTACCGCCCCTCCCCTTTCCTCCCCCTAATCCTTCGGTCCCGCCTCTTCCCCCTCTCCTAGTCTCCCAAAGACAGCCCTCACGTCGGTTTCAAAAGACCCGTGGTCCAATGACTAACAGGGCGGATGTAGAGTGGCGGCGGCGTCTGCCAATGCGCAGACTGCGAGGGCGGAGCGCTCGCAGCGGCCTCTGACGGCGGGCGGCGTGTGACGCAGTCGGGCCCTCTACGCGCGGCGCCCGGAGCGGCGGTCGGTATCGGTGGCGGCGGCGGCGGCGACGGTTTCGTGGCGGCCGCGCGCTGCTCTCTGAGCGGCGGGTGGTGGTCCGGCCTAGGCCTTCACTCCTGACATTTCCCCTCCCCCCCTCGCACCGCGGTAAGTCGGGAGCCGAGGTGGTGGAGGCCGGAGACCGGCAGGCTCCTCCTCCACTCTGGGAGGGCGGGTGCGCGGGGCGTCCCAGGCCCTCTACGCGCCGGAGGCTCGCGCCCTAGCGCGCACCTTCTGTCCTGAGGGAGGGGGCGGGGCCCGCGACCTTCGGGCCCGGGGGCCTGGCCCTTCAGGCTCTGAGGAGGGATCGCTCTCTGTGGATTCTGGGTCCGGGGGTCTCGCGTTGAAGCCTCCCTTGAGTGAGCGTTTCTCTAGCAGGTTGTACTCATTCATTTGCCCGTCAGTGATTAGGTGGGCAGGTCCTTTGCGGGGGCAGCGCCTTGAGAACCTGAGGGACGGTTTCCTCAGCACTTCCCTGCGGAATTGGGCTTTATTTGCTTTGGCTTCTCCAAGGGGAAATTTGCAACCCCAGGGGAGGGTGAGTGGGTCGGGAGTTTGTGAGCTTAAACTGTATCTGAGAATTAAGGTCATTTAATGGAGTGAAACCTTACTTTTTGTTCTCCCACGTGTCCCACATAAAGCTAGACGAGAAACAGGGTGAGGTTTCTGGATTACTTACTTTAGCCATAAGGACCTTGGAAATTAAGTCAATTCCCCTACCCCATATCACGTGCTAGTTTCTTAGGTGGAGAAGCTGAGGCCCAGAGAAGAAACAGTACTAGAAAGTGCCAGAAATTGTTCTATACTGCCCTCCCTGGGCGTTCTAGCCCCCCAATACTGAGGATTCCCTTTAGAAAAGTGGAGGGGTTAAGACGGTGACATTGAGTAGTTGGAAGCAGAAATCTAGTTTTCAATATCGTTTCCGATTTGGTTGCTACCCGCGGCTTCACCGTAAGGCAAACGCTTCCTTAGTGGAACCCTAGCCTAGACCATGAGAACTAAACTTAAAAGTTGAAGAACATGAGGGGTATCATGTATTGGGAATGAACTGATAAGGTTACATATTAGTGGCTAGTTTCCTGACCTAGGTCTGAAATTTTTATTTGTGTCAGCTGCTGAGGGTTCAGAAGAAAGGGTCCAGTTAGTGAGCTACAGTAGAGTTGAAATAAAAAACAGGAAATAAAGACAAGACTCAGATACACAGCAGTCATTTGGTACTTCTTGTATCTTGGGACTCATAACTCCTTTCTTACCAAATTCAAAAACATAGACTAAGGTGAGAAGATTAAACTATTTTGGGAAAAGAAGCTAGGGAAGAAAGAACAGAGCAGTGATCATTCCCTGTGATAGTCTTATAAATTTAGAAAAAGAAACACTTGTTAGATAGATGGCGTGTTTGAAACTTGTTGAAGTTTGGATATATAGAAAACAAACCAGAAGTTGGACAAGAAGGATGTCCTGGGAAGTACTTTTGATAAATTTATTTTTTGACTCATCACTTTCCTCTTGTTTTGATGACGAAGCAAATATTGAGAAATATTGTGTATAAGAGCAGAAGCTGCAGTCTTATAATACTAAGAGGTGAACAGGGTGTATTTTCTGTGCCATTTTCTCTTCTGGGACGCCTCCCCGGCATTCTTTCCCTTGCAGCCTTCTGTAACACTTATTTGCTACTTCTGTTTATGACATCAGTCATTTTGTATTTCAGCTGTGTCTTTTTATTAGACTGGTAAAAAATTTTTTGTTTTGTATTCAGTTTGCTTTTCACATAGTAGGCCCTCAGTAAGTGTGCTTGTCTGGATGGATAAACAAATTGGAGGAGTTAAGCCTAAAAGTAGTCTATAAGGAGGCTAGGTATTTGTGCACTCCTGAAATATCAGGCCCAGATAAGAGGACCCATACCATTTGTGTGTTAGGTTGTACTTTGATACCTGACTGTTCATGTCCATTTGCTCCTAGGCAGTAATAACAAACACAACTTTTAGGGAACCAGATTCATAGCTTGGAAATGTTACTTGTGATATTTTTATAGTAGCAGGTAACCTTAGGAAGTAAGGGGTAGTAATACTGATGTTAAATTTCCAGTAAATAAAGATCACATCTGTAATTATGCAATCTGTTCAAAGCTTAAGGGAATAAGAAATTTAGAGATTTAACAATAGGTATTAGAGACAAAGTATATAAACAACGTTTCTTGAGAATTTGGTACATTCTGTGTGTTTAGAAATGAACTTAAGTATTTTCATTTATGTATTGTATTTTACCCATTAGATACTCATAGCACCCCTTCGCCAAGATTTAACAATCAAGAATGTCTTCAAACATTGTCAAATGTTACTTGGGAGGCAAAACTGCCCCTCAGTGAGACTGCTGCTCTACAGAGTACGTTCCCAATATTTCAGTAAAAAATCTTACCTTTATCATACTTTGTCTATGTTTGTGGAGTCGGCTAATAAGTTGCATTTGGTTGAGATATCCTTGAAAACCTTTAAATTATCAAAATCTGGGATGGGCAGCTAAAAAGAGTACTAGAGTTGCTTTCTTTAGTTTCTCCTTCCATGTCTGTTGTAGCCTCCCTTTCTCTGGGATAGGAGAAATTAGAGTCCTTTTTGAAAGGAAATAGGTCATTGGGTAAATAGAGCAATATTTATTTCATTTTTTGTGGAAAAAGGCAAAAGAGCTTGTACTTGAATTGATACAATTAAATGGGATGCTATATCTGGTCCTAAGAGTGAAGCTGGAAGGTAGTAGGGTGAGTTGGAAGATGTGAAGCTGGATTCAGACGATTAGAAGAGGGCTCTAACAGTTCAAGTTTGAGGTCTTGGGACTCCTTTATATTATTAAGAATCATTGCAGACTCCAAACAGCTTTTGTTTATGTGGCTTAATATTTACTGTACTAGAAACAGACCAACTTTGAAAAGATTTATTGATTTAAATAATAAATTATTTGCTAATATAAATAACAACTTTATGAAAAGTTACTAAAAATTTAGTGATAAAGGTGGCATTGTTTTGCATTTTTGCAAATCTTTTTAATGTCTGGCTTAACAGAAGACCACTGAGTTGGCAGATTTTATGTATTCATATGGTTGGAATGTTATTTTAGTTGAAGTATGTGAAGAAAATCCAGCCTCATACAGGTACATAGTAATTGGAAAAGGGAGGAATGGTTTATTATTTTATTTATTTATTGGCTGCACTGGGCAGCATGTGGGATCTTAGCTCCCTGACCAGGGATCGAACCTGTGCCCCCTACATTGGGAGTGTGGAGTCTTAACCAGTGGACCGTCAGGGAAGTCCTGGAAAAAGTGCTTTAATAACCTTATCACATAATTGTAGATTTCTCCTTTGACACTACACTCAAACCTGAACTTGTATACAATGTTTACATTAAAATTTATTGGTCTGTCTTGCACTTTGAATGGGTGTTTACCTGAGCATGATTTTATGACATCATATATTGGTCATTAGGAATCATTGGGCTTCCCAGGTGGCTCAGTGGTAAAGAATCTGCCTCCAATGCAGGAGATGCGGGTTCAATCCCTGGGTCAGGAAGGTCCCCTAGAGAAGGAAATGGCAACCCACTCCAGTATCCTTACCTGGAAAATCTCATGGACAGAGGAGACTAGCAGGCTACAGTCCATGGAATTGCAAAAGAGTCAGACATGACTTAGGGACTAAACAACAACAAAGGAATCATCGATTCACTGAGTCATACAGCTCTTCCACATGTTGACAGATTTACTGTTGCTCATATTGCCACACATTTCATCAGATAAGTCTTGTAAAAATTGGGAAGCTAACAAGCTCATAGTGGTGTACACAAGTTTTCAAGATTCCAATTTTTGGTTCAAATCTAAGTAAACATAGTTTGTCATTTTTTCTTTGAAATGAAAATGGTGTTCCACGAAAAAATATCTGTTGGTTGCACTTTGTATTCATAGGTAATCACCCACCTGTTTTTCGTTGGGGCAGCCCTTGTAGTTCAACATGTAGAAGTGCTTTGAGTATTTCCCACTTTATCCCGCAGAATAATCGCACACAATATTGAAAAGATGTGCCCTGAAATGTTGAGTTAATACAGTCAATAATTTACTGCTCTATCAAGGACATTCAAGTGAAAATAGGTTTTTATGGGTGCTATGAGTGAATGGCAGTGAAGAATCCAGTGACCCTACAGTTTGCGGCCATTGTTTTGTTTTGTGTTCGGTTCTAGCAGTTTTATATACCTTTAGATGCAGCACAGTTTTTGTTTTTTTATATATATATATATATATATATTTTAATCTTTTGGCCGTGGGGCATGTGGGATTTTAGTTCCCTGTCCAGGGATCGAATCTGCACCCCCTGCATTATCAGCACAGAGTCTTAACCACTGGACCACTAGGGACATCCCAGCACAGTTTTTTCAAAAAGACAAATAATGTCTTAGGATTATTATAAAAATAGTTTTTATTTCATGGGCCCCCTGAAAAAGCTTTTGAAGACTTCTAGGAGCCTTGAGAACCACTGATCTAAGACAATGATTTTTCACACTTGGTTCATACAGCCATAAGCTTCTTTGAAAGTGTTCACTGATGAGGTTCTGTTGTGTCCCCATCCCTCTTTACTTCACCAGAACAGCTTTTGTGCTGTAGGTTTTATGAACAGCACTTCTGATCAAGGGGAATATAATTGCGTGAATTAGCCTGTTCAGGAAGAAAACAGTTCATCCTTCATGAGTGTGTATCAGAATCACTCATCACTTCACACCTTTGTTTAGACTACTTCCATGTACTTCTTTTACACAAAGATTACTAGTATCTGTACATCTAACCTTCTTGCTAGATGGAATAAGCTTAAGAAATAGGCAGATGGTTTTGTAAATTAAAAAAATGTGAGGATTTTCCTAGTGATCCAGTGGTTAAGAATCTACCTGCCAGTGCAGGGGACACCAGATTCGATCCTTGGTCCAGGAAGATTCCACATGTTTTGTAGCAGCTAAGCCCTTGGCCACAGCCGCTGAGCCCATATACTGTAGAGCCCATCTCTGCAGCAAGAGAAACCACTGTAATAAGAGTAGCCACTGTACACTGCAACTAGAGAAAACTCTTGGGCAGCAACAAAGACCCAGCATGGCCAAACATAAATAAATACATAAAATTTATATATTAACTTGAGTAGTTAGAAATGAGGCTGCAAATGTGAGATGAGCAGAAGTGAATGAATAATCAGAGTGCCCTCAGTATATTGTTTGGGGAGGTAATTGTTTTAATTTTTGCTGTGGTGCTTCACGGTGGTTTTTAAATGGTTATTAGGTGACACCAACAGTATTGGGAAATAAGTCATATTATGTATGGAGTTCTGGCTTGGCACTGTTCAAAGTTTAGAGTGATTGATTTTCTAATTTAAAATATTGTAAAACTAGACTGAAATCTGCTCTTGAGGAGCTCTAGTTTGAGGCATCTTTGTTCTAACAATCCTTTGGCGTAGGCTGTATAATCCCTACCATTCAGGTATAGAAATTGATATCTGAGGGTTGGATATCATAACTACAATTACAGAGTAGCAAGTAGCAGCAGTTTTTTATTCCTTCTTTACCTTTTTATTTTCACTTAATTTTAGATTCACAGAGAATTGCAAGCATACTAAATGGCAGAGAGTTTTAAATACAGATTTGTCTCTAAGACTAATACACTCTTCACTGCTTCAGTTTGTAAAATGAGTTATTTAGGGGATGAAAAATGCTACTCAGCACTATGAGGAAGGAGCTGTATTAGGTACTCTGGATTATTTTAAATTAATTTTGCACACTAATGGGAGAAATTGAGGGGAATCAATACTTTTTACTAGGGCAGCAAACAGCTTACACACTCAAGCAGCAGGTGTGACGGCAAATATATTGCATAACTAAAAACAGCTGGGAGGCATTAGTTTATGTAATCAGAGTTGGAAAGGGGAAGGGGAAGTATTTTTATACTGATAGGAGTCTGAAGGGTTTAATCTGGGACTGTCATGTTGAGGCAGGTGAGGCTTGAGTAGCAATTTTTAGAAAGAGAAGGAGACATAGTTTTAGAGAGAAAATGAATGTTATAACAAAAGGTATGGAGAAGGGAATGGCAAACCACTCCAGTATTCTTGCCTGGGAAGTCCCCTGGACAGAGGAGCCTGATGGGCTACAGTCCATGGGGTCACAAAAGAGTCCAACACGACTGAGTGACTAAAAACAACAGCAGCAAAGGGTATGGCTTGATCTGGGGATCAGTTACAAGAAGGAGACTGTAAAACAAGAGAATAGTGGGTGGTTTTGCTGGGATATGTTATTAGGTGATTAATAAGCCAATCTGTTTTACCTGAAGCTCTTACCAACTCCCATCCCTCCTCTCCCACCCAAGGCAAAAATTAGCAGTCATTCAATTCAGTTTTCTGTGGATGATAATTTCTTTTTTAGTACTTCTGTGAAGATGAGAGACTATATGAAAAAGTACTTTGTAAACTAAAGTACTATACTAGTCCATTCATCTAACAAATAGTGTCTTTGCTCTTTACTGAGTTTGATACAAAGGAACTCAGTGAAGCGGAAAGAAAAAATTACTTCCCATTTGTGTAATTTTCTGTTGTCAGAGAGCAGCAAGCTTGCTTAGTCATTCAGATAGCACTTAAAGTTGGCAGTTGACTGGGTGTTACCATGTTTCAGGGTCTGTCCACCACTTTTCTGGAAGAAAACTGAGTTTTGTTGTCGAACCCAGAGTTCACAAAGCTCACAAAAATTGGACATCAGTTAATTAGCTTTAGTTGGGACAGTGGGGAATACTGGATTACTGTTATCTGTTATTAAGGCTGCCTCTTTCTTGTATCTGACAGTCTGAATTATTACTTAGAAGATTGAACATAGAGAACAGAGTAAATTTAAGGACATCGCTTCTTTCCATATAATACTATTGGATTTTTATTTATTCTTTGTAAGTATGTCTTATATACCAAAGAGAAAAATTGCAATGAAAATAAGTCAGTTCATCCTTAAAGGAAGTGGTTCATCTTTGTAGGAAAGTTCATCGAGATCATGGCAATATCTTATAAATTGTTGATCCAAAGAGAAATTACCTTCCTGGTGACTAGATCTCCCATATTTGCCAGAGAAATGTCTCTGTCTTCTAACGGTACTGGATCAATACTGCCAAGTTTTGGTCTCATAGGTTCCCTGTTTGTAATGGGTGCAAAGTCAATTCCCTTTAGTCGTCAGTGTTTGTTCTTAAGGCAGTCTAGACTCTATAGACTCTCAGAGCATAGCTTCTGGAGTTAATAATAGCTTTGTGATTTGGGGCAAGTTATTTCTGTCTCAATTTTGCCATTTGTAAAATAGGGATAAAAACACCTATTTCATTGGATTTTGGAGGATGTTTATAAGAGATAGTTCATTAAAAAAAAAAAAAACACGTAGAACAGTGCTTGGGACACAGTAAGAAGTCAGATTTCAGCTAGTATTTATTCTAGGAGGATTTCAGTTTGGCTCAGGTTGTTATATTTGAAAGGATAAAGAACTTGAATATGTGCTTTGCCTTTAAACATGAATGACTTTAGAAGTTCCACACCTTCCGGTCACTTGGATTACTTACTGCTTTCTTTTTTGAATAGACTTTTAAATGGAAACAGAGTTAGTGTAAGTATCTGTATCCTCCAGATCATTTGCTATTGATAATAGAGGAAGTAAACATTACGGGAAAGTTTGGATCCTCTGAATTCTCTGCCCCATGTCTCATTTCCCTTCCTCTCTCCAGAGGTAACCACCTTCGTGTGTTTTACTAGTCTTTTACTTTTACTGTGTATATATGTATCCATAAATAATTGTGTTATCTTGTCTATTTTACATAAAGAATCTGCCAATTGTATCTTTTTGCAACTTCCTTTCTTTTGTTGAACATCTTTTACTTGAAATAATTCTTTTAGGGTAACTTTGTTCGAGTGTTTTGATGATGCCTTGTCGTGGATACACCATATGCTGGGTACATACTTAGCTAAGTGCCCTGATTCACTACTTTAGTTGAGTAATTTAAGGTTGATGACATCATTACATAATAAACTGACAAGTACATTTATTATGTGTTTATCATATGGGGAAACTGATAGGAGAGGTACACAGATTACCCATTCTTGTTTTTGCAATATTTTAATGTTTTTAACACCAAAAACATTCTATATTGGGTGTAGCCGATTAACAATGTTGTGATAGTTTCAGGTGAACAGCGAAGGGTGAACAGCCATACATACACATGTATCCATTCTTTCTCAAACTCCCCTCTCATCCACTGCCACATGATGGTGATAATATATCCCTATTTTAAATGTTATCAGCTAGTTTAAGAAAATATACATATACCTAAACATTTTAAAATATGTATGTGTGTGTATAATATACTATATACACACACACACACACACACACATATGTATATATATGCAGGCCAAAGAAGTGTCTGCTGGTTGTATCCAACCATTTTGTGATCTCTTCCTTTTAGCAACCTCATTAGATGAAAAATTCTACCAAGAATCTTTCCTTTCACAGCTTCCTTTCGTTGTGAGAATTAATCTAGCATAATTTTATTTTTAAGTTAGAAATTACTTCTAAAGTAACTTGATCATTCAGACTGAGTTTTAAAAGCACATTCGTGGTGATTGCCATTAATTTAGGAAATGAGCATAACTGTGTTTCAGACTGCTTGTTAGGTTCTGGGATAGTAAATGGTACTGTTCCTGTCCTGGAGTTCATTGTGTGTTGCAGGTTGTGTTGGGGGAGGTTGAGAGGTTGATGTCTTTGGGAAGCAGACTCTGAATTGGAGATAATCCTGCATGAGTTTATTAGAGAGTACACTTGGGGTGATCACCACTTGTGGGAAGGAAGAGAAGGAAGTAGAATGGGCTTAGGGAGAAACTGAGTTGTGATAGTATCTTTATTTTTTTATTTTTTTATTTTTATTTTTTTTAATTAATTTTTATTTTTTAGTTTGTTTTGCTTTACAATACTGTATTCGTTTTGTTACACATTGACATGAATTTTTTATTTTTTATTTTTTATTTTTTTATTTTTATTTTTTTTTAATTATTTTTTATTTTTTAGTTTGTTTTGCTTTACAATACTTATTCGTTTTGTTACACATTGACATGAATTTTTTATTTTTTATTTTTTATTTTTTTATTTTTATTTTTTTTTAATTATTTTTTATTTTTTAGTTTGTTTTGCTTTACAATACTGTATTCGTTTTGTTACACATTGACATGAATTTTTTATTTTTTTTTATTTTTTTTAAATTAATTTTTATTTTTTAGTTTGTTTTGCTTTACAATACTGTATTCGTTTTGTGTGATAGTATCTTAATGAAAGCCTTAGCCAATCCATGTTTGCTATGAAGGTGAAATCACCCTTCAGAGTTATCCTAAGCTGGAACAAAGATGTATGGCTTTTAGATATGGTCTGTCCCCTGAAGAGCTATGACAGACATTGAGAGCATGTTAAAGAGCAGAGATATCACTTTGCTGACAAAGGTCCTTTGAAGAAGATCTGACGCTTGGTGAGGCAACTCTTTTCATTAGAGGCAGTTCTGAAGAAGACCGACAGCTGAAAGCTGTCTTTTGGTAGTAGGTCTCAGCAGCTGGGACAACAAATCCTTCAGTCCTCAAGGGAGATCTGTGCAGTTGGTGCTATCACAGGGTTCATGGTAGAGAGAGTCAAGATAGATATGTGTAAATAAATCATATTGGAAGCCCAAAGGAGTGACTAATTACTAATAAGAGTTAGGAAGACCTTATAGAAGAGGTGACATTTGAGCTAGGTGTTTTGCTTTTTTTTTTAAACATTTTTATTTTATTTATTTATCTAGGCTGCTCTGGGTCTTCGTTGTGGCATGCAGGCTTCTCAGGTTGTGGTGTGAGGGCGGCATGTGGGATCTAGTTCCCTGACCAGGGATCAGACCTGGATCCCCTGCATTGGGAGCACAGAGTCTTAGCCACTGGGCCACCAGGAAAGTCCCTGAGCTAGGTTTTGAAGAATGAATTAGGACGCTGTTTGGTAGGAGCAAGGGTTGGAGGGGTTAAGGGGGCATTTTTTACTGAGTCACTGACATTTCATAGCAGAGTCAGGAAATTGGTTTATTTGAAGTGCAAGGGTTTAATATATTAGCTATTCTTTAATTTCTAGCAATCATGATAAAAATAATGAGGCTGTTTGTAAAATCTTGGTTTGCTTCCATGGGGACCATTTTTTTAAAAAACACTTAGAATCTCAGTATGATCAGACTTGAGAGTAAGCCAAGCTCATCCTTGCCAGAACCATAAAGACAGGCTGAGCTTGAGTGAGAAGCTTTCTTTCCAAGAGTCTAAACTGTGTTGGCCTTTTTCTTGAGTCTGGAACACATGAATTTTCTTAATATACTGCACATGTTCTTGCTTGTTGCTTAGTATCTTCCATCCTAGGATTGAGGGTGTCCATGGAAGTCGGAGGTTAAACTGGGGTGCTGCTGCTTATCCCTTTTTTGACCTTGGGGAAACTTGTTGAACACCTGATTCCGTTCCCTCATCTGTAAAATACAGGTGGTGAGGCATAACCCCACCTTTCAGGGTTCTTGTGATAACCTGTAAGAGCTTATAAACTGTGAGATATTTCTCACGATATTTTATTACTACTTAAAATTCCTTTGTGGAGTATATGTGTGATGCTAGGTTTGTATGTTAGGAT
>SJXQ01005532.1:0-19474 GCA_006408695.1 Aepyceros melampus | reverse complement strand
GGGATTGGGGGCAGGAGGAAAAGGGGACGACCGAGGATGAGATGGCTGGATGGCATCACTGACTCCATGGGTGTGGGTCTGGGTGAACTCCGGGAATTGGTGATGGACAGGGAGGCCTGGCGTGCTGTGATTCTTGGGGTCGCAAAGAGTCGGACACGACTGAGCGACTGAACTGAACTGAATCCAGCTTGCACTGAGTCCCTGCCCGCTGCCTTACCAGGAAAAACCACTATACTCTTCTAGCCTGGTCATCAACCTCACCCACCCTGGGAGGCCCTGGCCTGCTCACTGCACCTTTGCCCCATGACAGAGAAATCCGTACATAAATAAATAACTCACACGTGATGCCAGCCCTCCAGACTAGATGGGAGAGCCGGCACCACCTGCATAGGAAGGACAGAGGATGGACTTCTAACAGTGACCCAAGAGCATGGTGGACTTCAGCACAAACTCCACCCATTGCGATGCGGGGCTAAGGACAGTGTCTTTTACCAGCCCTGCCCTATTAACAATGACCCTGACCTTCCATGCTGTCCTAAATATTCACTGGAAGGACTGATGCTGAAGCTGAAACTCCAATCCTTTGGCCACCTGATGCGAAGAACTGACTCATTGGAAAAGACCCTGATGCTGGGAATGATTGAAGGCGGGGAGGAGAAGGGGAGAACAGAGGATGAGATGGGTGGATGGCATCACCAACTCAATGGACATAAGTTTGAGTAGACTCCAGGAGTTGGTGATGGACAGGGAGGCCTGGTGTGCTGCAGTCCATGGGGTCACAAAGATTTGTCGAACACAACTGAGCAACTAAACTGAACTGACCTTCTGCACCGTACTTGCCCCTAAACTTACTTCTATAGCATTTAAACAGATGAGAAAATTTGTATTACTGATTCTGAGGTCCACATTTGTGGAAACCAATATAAAAAGCTATACCCTAAAAAACACAGCATATCTTGGATAATTTACCGACAACCACTGTTGCCCAGAGCTCCTACCCCTAGCAGTCCAGGGTTACTCACCTTGGAACCCAGTCACCGGGCCTGCTCACCACCAGCCCTCCTGTGCTACTCCCAGGGCTAGCTAGAGTCCTTTTCGAGACCACAGAAGGACGCTCGGAATTTCTACTCACTCGCCCCCCTCCTAGTGCCTTGGCTCCCCGGAAGCTTCTAGAACCAGCCCATCATGAAGCCACATTCTCCACAGTTAAAATGACTTGACTTGAGAAGCCGTTTGCTGTCTCAACCCAGGGAAAGGTGTGCAAAATGATTTTCCAGAATTCTGACCTGGTGTCCTACTTCTTTCACGAATCCCGAGGTAGATTCTCCTCTTTTAACAAACCCGTTGTGTCTAGAGAACCACCTCCACTCAAATTCCAAATGCAGACTCACGCTACAAATGTTGACTTAGCCCTTGCTGGCTGACATGGCGCCATGTCAGGGCCAGGAAGTGACAGAATTCAGTGACAAGGACATGGGCTTTGGAATTTAGCAGCACAGACTCCAATTCCGCCCCCCCCCCACCACTGACCACGAAACCCTAGAGAACAGCAGTAACAGGAGACACCCGTTTCAGCGACTGTTCCAAGAGCTTCACTGACCAGTCTAACTCTAACATCCTATGAATGGGCAATGAATAATGCCCCCATTTAACAGATAGGAAAAACAAGGCACAAAGCAATGAGAAAACCTGCCCGAGGTCCCAGAGATAACAGGTGTTGAACCAGGTTTGTTTTTTCTTTTAAAAAAAAAAAAAAAAAAACAGCTTTATTAACATTTAACTTATACCTCATTAAATGATTTGCACCCAAAGCAAGTCCATCTTCATTATCATTCCACATAATTCTGCTTCTCCTGTCACTTAGCTATCCCGAGCCACAGTTTCCTACTTTACAAAATGCAAATGGTGAACAGTCAAAAGGTAAAAGAAGGGAATGCATCTTAAGCAGCCCAGCTGGGCACCTGGCTCAGGAACCACCCAACAGCATAAAAATGAAGAAAAGACAGTCTGTGCTCCAAGAGCGTAATCTAATCACAGACAAAACTAGTAAATACAGAAAATAGCCATAATAAAACACAGAGAGAGAGAAATGACACAAGAAGGGCAGATTAAAATACAAAGGGGAATTGTGTGTTTAAATGGGAGGATCGGTATTCCCGGAGCTGAAATATTAGCAACAGAGAAGCCAGGCTGGGGAATGCTGAGTTTTCCATCACTCCATCACTCAAAACACAAACTGCAGTAAAGCGGCCCGGAGCTCTGTTAGCAAGATGAGTCTTGCATATCTGACAGGGACAACACGAGGCAGTGAATCACGCTCGCTGTGGAGGGCGGTCTAAATCCCCTTTTTCCAGAGATGGATTTGACTCTATCAGCAAACCAACACATGCCTGGAAATGCTAACCAAGAACAAACACAGTGTATTCCACCTCATCCCTGTGTCTGGTCTCCCGCTAAGCTCACTGCTGTCTTTCGAGGTTCATCATCTCCCTTCCTGACCTTGAAACTCTCTCTCCCAAACTGTTACTGACCTTGAGGCCAGAGTCCTACCCCTGTCAAGAGGAGAGAGGGAGGTTAAGCAGAGAAGAGGGGTGACCAAGGAGCCGGCCTCCCACCCTAAGGCCAGCTGCTTTCACTCAGTCAAAGCCCCCACCCGCCAGGGCCATGCCTATGCCTACTTCAGCTCCACTGACTGACCGGGGCCACCAAGCATGAAGTTCTGGAGAGGCCAAAGGCAGCCTTACCTTAGACGCAACCCACTTTCAAATACGTTTTTATGGCTCACAGGAACCCAGTTACATCAAGGGATCATTTGCCCTTTGCTTTAGAGAATAAACTCCCTTCTATGGGAGAAACTTTTGAAATTTAACTCCCAATTTCAAAGATACTAAATGGCTGGTGGTGGCTCAGACTGTAAAGCATCTGGCTGCAATGCAGGAGACCCAGGTTTGATCCCTGGGTGGGGAGATCCCCTGGAGAAGGAAATGGCAACCCACTCCAGTACTCTTGCCTGGAAAATTCCACGGACAGAGGAGCCTGGTAGGCTACAGTCTGTGGGGTTGCAAAGAGTCGGACACGACTGAGCGACTTCACTTCTTTCTTCTTCAGCACCTTTGCACGCAAATCGCCCTGGGGGCTGACCCACACATAGACACTGCTGGGTCTGGGGTGAGAGCTGGGGTGGCAGGGAGCTGAGTGGGGAGCGCTCGCGGCGGGGGGAAGTGAAGGGCAGCTTGTTTAATAAAGTGACATCTGAGGAGGAGGAACAATCCAGGCTTTGTTGAGTCCAACTTCCTGTTCCATATCTTCCAAGGCAAATTAAAGAAAAAAAAGGAGAAAAGCCCCCTTAGATTAGGACAGACCCATCATCAAGGGCAGTCTCTGTCAGAAGCAGCAGAGATTTCTGGGCATTTTCATGGCAGTGGTGTCTGTCACACACACAGCCCACACCCATGACGGGCCCCGAGGGCACCCGCCGGCTGGCTGAACAGCAGCTGTCCCATCCCCAGGCCATCAGCAGGCTTCGGAGAGGGGTCTCTGGTGGGAAGAGGGGCAGGATCTCGGATGAGCCTTTCCAGCCCTCCGCCGCTACAGAGTGAAACGAGCAGTCAGCAGGTGGCTCTGAAAACCAAAGGAATTGGCTTCAAGAAGCCCGTTGAAGCTCCACTTCAAGAAGGGCCTGAGGCAGGTTTCTCAACATCAGCAAAACTGACAATGATGTCATTCAGTCACTGCTTAGTTGTATCCGATTCTCTTGCAACCTCATGGACTGTAGCCCACCAGGCCCCTCTGCCCAAGGGATGCTCCAGGCAAGAATACTGGAGTGGGTTGCATGGCCTCCTCCAGGGGATCTTCTGGACCCAGGGATTGAACTGGATCTCCTGCATTACAGGCTGATTCTTTGGCCACTGAGCCACAAGGAAGCCCAACAGTGGCAACAGATGCAGAGAAGTCTCTGGTGTGGGAGGCTGCCCTGGGCACTGTAGGAGTCTAGCATCATCTCTGGCCTCTATGCACTATATAACCCCTGCTCCCAGTGTGACAAGCACTGTCAAATGTCCCCTGGGGCCAAAACTACCACCCTCCCCATTCAGAGTCACTGGTCGGAAGGAAAGAAAACTGTCAGGCCCACTGACATCCCACCTGAAACTCATTAACCAACAAGGACTGGACATCAGAAGCCAGCGTGGCCAAAATCCACCTCAAATCAGCTCTCCAGGCTCCCTCCTCCTCCACCCCCTATCCTGAAAGGTCTCCAGCACCACCAGGCACAAAGCTGACATCCTCAACCATCCCATCTCCCAAGGCAAGAAGTGCCAGAATGCGGTAGATCAGTGGTCCCCGACCTTTTTGGCACCAGTTTCAGGATGATTCAAGCGCATTACACTTTGGGGGCACTTTATTTCTGCTCTTATTACATCAGCTCCATCTTAGATTAGTAGGCCTTAATCCCAGAGGTTGAGGCATCCTGCTATAGACCCTGCTGGTCCTTCCATGGAGATGTCTCCTGACCCACCCACCCCCCTCCTCTGGACCCTCTTGGTTAAAATGGAGAAATCTACGTTCAATAACCCAGCACCATTTCTAAGTCACTTGAAAAACTCCGCTCCCTCTGTTTCTGCTCTTTGCTTGCTTCTAACTTTATTACCCGGCAGCGCCAAGATTCAAAACAGATGTCATTCCAGGGCACGTGTTCCTGTCATCACACCACACTGCCTCTGGAGTGGGAGACAGAGCAGCAGCCACCAGAGGAAACAGGAGGGAGAGGTGGTCCCAGGAAGCACAGCAAAGCCTGAAAACCAGTGGAGAAAGAGTCAACTGCTGTGGAGAGGGCCAAAGAAACGACCGCTGGCCACTCAACCTGATGAGCTGATCACGGCTGGAGGCCTTTCATTTACAGTGATTTCCTGGAACATGAAAACCCATAGGACAGTTCCACCATCCTGAAGTAGGGCCCAGCTGCTGCCTTAAAGGGCAGAGGAAGGGAGGGGAGATGAATTGAGAGATTGGACTGGCATCTACACACTGCTATGTATAAAGTAGATAACTAATGAGAACTTGCTGTATAGCACAGGGAACTCTACTCAATGCTCTGTGATGGTCTATATAAGGGGAAAAAATCCAAAAAAACAGTATGGATATATGTATATGTATAAATAATTCATTTCATTACATGGTAGAAACTAACACACTATTGCAAAGCACCTATACTCCAATTTAAAAAAAAAAAGGGACAAAGTGGGACCTGTGTTAAAGCCACCTTGACATTCTGCTCCAAGGCCACAGAAATACATCCATTCCCTTCTAACTGTAGACTTCTTGCCAGATAGAAAACAACATAAATATAGAAATATACATATATATATATTTATCATGCTTCCCTGGTTGCTCGGATGATAAAGAATTCGCCTGCAGTGTGGGAGACCTGAGTTCGATCCCTAGGTTGGGAAGATCCTCTGGAGGAGGGCATGGCAATCCACTTCAGCGTTCTTGCCTGGAGAATCCCCATATACAGAGGAACCTGGTGGGCTACAATCCACAGGGTCGCAAAGAGTCAGATACGACTAAGCAATTAAGCACACACACATATTTATCAATAAGCATTTTATATACATTTAAAATCAGAGCCAACACTGGCACATTATTCAGCTGTAAAATGGAATGAAGTACTGATACAGATTACCAAGTGGATGGAACTCAAAAACACGCCAAGTGAAAAAACTCAGACACAAAAGGTCACATTATTGTATAATACCATTTACATGAGATATCCAGAACAGGTAAACCCAGAGTGATAGAAAGCAAATCAGTAGTTATCAGGGGCTGGGGGAGGAGTGAATGGGGGATAAATGTTGAATGGGTTGGAGGTTTTATTTGAGGGTTAAATTAGGTCATAAGGAGGAAGCCCTGATCTAACAGGATTAGCGCCCTTCTCTGAGACCTCACTCACACCCACCTGCTCATCTCACATCCATGTGAGGGCACAGCCAGAAGGGGGCCCTCTGCAAGGGCAAGAATAGAGTCCTCACCAGAACCAATCTGCCAGCACCTTGATCTTCAAGCTCCAGAACCATAAGAAAATAAAAGCCTGTTATTCAAGCCACCCAGTCTGTGGTATCTGGCGATGGCAGCCGAGGCTAAGACAGTGGAAAGTGTAAGCATTAGTTGCTCCGCTGTGTCCAACTCTTTGTGACCCTATGGTCTGTAGTCTGCCAGGCTCCTCTGCCCATAGGGTTTCTCAGGCAAGAAGACTGGAGTGGGTTACCAGGACCTTCCCTCTAAACTATGCTCTGTGGGGAGATGCCCCATCTTGGTGAATGAATGTAAAGTGATAAAGAGGGATGACAGAGAATTTTGGTATAGCATGCAAGCCTCCGAACCTCACACCTCTGCAAAAAAAAAAAAAAGCAAACTTTAAAAACTGAAAAATAAAGCTTTATCCCCCCGACTCCAAAAGACAAGATTATCCAGCGTCTATTCCTGGCTTAGCCAAGCAAAACAATGAATGGGCCAAAAAAAAAAAAAAAAAAACGGAATCATGTGGGGATCCACTCAAGAACACAGAAATTCAACCTAGATATCACTCTTGCAAAATGGTTTCACAATAAACATTTTTTGGAAGCAAGCTAAAACTAACCCAAAAGAAAACAGAGGCCATTCCAGTCCCTTCCTCTGCTCCAAAGTTAAGAAACATCACTGCTTCACTGGGTGGAGAGTGCAAGCCCAGTCTTGTTTTGTTTGGTCCACTCAACGAAAACCAAAACGTTCTGCGTTACTTCTCAACACTTTACACACTGGGAAAATTCACAGAAATCTACTTATCTAGTCCCTCTGTAAAAATGAGAAGACCTGGCAAGACGGAGCCTTAATTCTCTCAGGTCTGTGAGCTCCTGTTGGCCACAGTCCCCACACTCCCTATAGCACACAACCCACATCATCTCACTCACCCTTCTTACCCCTAATCGGCAACTCTTTTACACACTGGTTTTTTTTTTGGCAGTTTAGTTGCTTTACGATGCTATTTTCTGCTGTACAACAATGTGAATCAGCTATAGACATGCATATCCCCTCTTTTTTGGATTTCCTTCCCATTTAGGTGGTCACAGAGCACTGAGTAGAATTTGTGTGCTACACTGGAGGTTCTCATTAGTTATCTATTTCATACATAGTAGTATATCCATGTCAACTGTAATCTCCCCATTCATACCACCCCTGCCTTTCCCTCTTTGGCATCCACACATTCATTCTCTACATTTGTGTCTCATAACTTTGCTTTGTAAATAGGTTTATTTGTACCATTTTTTAAGATCCTATGTGCATTAATATATTTTTCTCTCCCTGACTTACTTCACTCTGTATGACTCTCTCTAGGTCCATTCATGTCTCTGCAAATGGCATGATTTTAGACTGGGTCTCAACACAGGTTTTTAAAAATACATTATTTTGTACATAATGCCTCCATTCATAATAAGATTTTTGAGGAAAGTGTTTCAATTATTTAGTGGGCCTGTCAAGCAGCGCTCTTAATTAAACTTGGCTCAAATCAGAAGAAAAGGAGTATGTTTTTAGACCCAGTCTTGGGCATAATACATTAAATCATATCTTAATTCTGACCAAATGGTAGAATAAAGCCCTTTTTAAAAGCATGCATTTTAGCCACCCAAGTGAGTCAGTATTCCATTTATAGCTGCCATGGGTTAAGGCTTCCAAAGTCTTTCACCCACCACCCTGCCCCACCACTAACACACACACCCCATGTCATTGCCTCAATATTGAATTTCAGCCTCCAGCAAGACAGACTGTTTCCATTAGTTTGGTTTGGGATGATTCCTGGGCTGTAGGCACGCTTCCTGGCCAGCTGCCAACTGAACACCAGAATGCAAGGAAATTGTTTATTCCTCAAAAAAATGAAGAACTGATTCTATCTTCCCTTTGGTTTCCATAAAAGTTCACTAAAAAGGAGCCTACATTTCTCACAGTGTTTCCATTCTGTTGGTATTTAGGTCCTAAACCAAATCTCAAAAATTGCTGCTTTCTCCCCAGTGATAGAGCAAACAATTTTCACATTAAGAATTGAAGGTGCTAAAGACAAAATTTAAATGATCTAAGCAGCTATCAATATTTTCTTAACAGTCTTACTGATTAATTGAAAACTTCAAATCTTTGGTAACAATCAACTCTTCTTTGACTCATAAGAGAGCAGGGAAGCAAATGCTTGGGAACTTTGGAAAGGATCCAAGTCTTTGTGCCATGAATTACCTGTGAATATTTCAAACTGCGATTTTCTGCTTCTCCTTGCCTGGCCATCTGAAACTCAAGACTGAAAGATTAATTTCAAGTTTCACCCCCCGGTGTCACAGACCCTCCTTCTTCACAGCTCCGTGAATAAGTTTAACTTTCTGAGAAACAGCATGTGTAGGGTGGATACTCCAGGTGAAGAAGGAACAAAAGATCTGTCATCATTGAGACCCCCCAGGACGGCAGTGAGTCAGAGAGTGGGGGCGAGGGGGGCCAGGAGGGGACAGGTACACACAGAAGCAAGATCAGCCCTCACCAGTGGCCAAAGCAAGGGGCAGGTGTGTGATTGAAGGTGACCAAGGAACCAGTTTTCCTGGTGGCTCAGACAGTAAAGAATCCACCTGCAATGAGGGAGAGCTGGGATTGATCCCTGGGTTGGGAAGATCCCCTGGAGGAGGGCATGGCAACCCACTCCAGTAATCTTGCCTGGAGAATCCCCATGGACAGAGGAGTCTGGCAGGCTACAGTCCATGAGGTCACAGAGAGTCACACACGGCTGAGCAACTTAAAGCACAAGGAACCACGAGATCTGGAATCAGAACAAGAAAGGTAAGAACTCCAATTAATGTGTACGCATGACGGTTCAGAATGAGGACAGAAAAACCAGAACTTTAAATACAACAGGCAAAGCCAAGCTCAGATCTGCAGGGGGGTGGGGGAGAGCGTGGGACACAGCTGCTGAAGAGACACCAGGAGGAGGAGGAACGTCCGTAATGTGGGTTACTTTGTGTACCTCCACGCTCAAAAGTTTATCATTTCAGTCAAGGTGAGAGAAACAATACACCATACTCATCTAGCCTAGCTCCTTATGGGCAATAAGCTAGGAAAGGCAAATGCACGCTAGCAACTTCTGAATCTGATCTCAACAAAACGATAAAGACCTTAACATTCCAACGTGAGAGCAGCTGCGCCAAGAAAGCTCCCGGCTGATCCCACCTACTGGCCACACAGCCACTCCAAGTAATCCTCACCCGTGACAAGCTTTCCAAGGATCATCATAAGCTTCTGCTGGAATCCTCTATGAAGCCTGCATGGCCCATTTTTGAGACCACCTTAATGTTGCTTTTTTTCAGTTGCTAAGTTGTGCCCAACTCTTTGTGACCCCATGGACTGCAGCATACCAGGCTCCCCTGTCCTTCACTGTCTCCCAGAGTCTCCTCAAACTCATGTCCATTGAGTCAGTGATGCCATCCAACCATCTCATCCTCTGTCGCCCTCTTCTCCTGCCCTCAATCTTTCCCAGCCTCAGGGTCTTTTTCAATGAGTCAGCTCTTCGCATCAGGTGGCCAAAATATTGGAGCTTTGGCAACAGTCCTTCCAATGAATATTCAGGGTTGATTTCCTTTAGGATTGACTGGTTTGATCTCCTTACAGTCCAAAGGACTCTCAAGAGTCTTTTCCAGTACCACAATTCAAAAGCATCGACTGATATCCATCGTCAGTAAAGCTATGTTCTCAGAGAGTGGCCAGCAAAAGCACAAATCAAAATGTCCGTGACCATCTCCTCGGTGGGAACAGAGATGTCCCAACAAGATGGCTATGTCACGGTTAATTCTGCCAAGTCCACTATTTTCATTTTTCCAATTTGCAAATATTGAGTTCTGAGCCTCAGCTAATGTCCTATATTTGAGGGAGCCCTAGACAAAACACACCCTCCACTAGGTACACAAGCCACAACAATAACCTTAAAATAAAGTTGCTGCCAAGTGTGAGATCCTACCGCCCTGGGAAAAGTCCAAACACTTGATAAGACTCAGTCTTCCAGACTGACAATCCACCTGGCTGGAAAGCTGTGATAAGCCTGAGAGAGATCAACCTGAAGAGAGAAATGAACACACAGGCCCCAGAGTCAGACAAGAGACCTGGAATCCCATCTACCAGCTGGGCGACTCGACTAGTTACTGAACCTCCCTAAGTCACAGGGTGTTCAATTCCCTCTGGGATTAACAATAGTTCCTAACATGCAGAATATTCAATGAGGTGATGTATATAAAAGGCTCAGTACAACACATGGCCTTAAATAAGTATCTCATAAGTGTCCTCTATTCTTGATATCAGTTTTAGAGGTTTATAGCTTCTAGATAAATCTGAGGGACCTTTCAAAGTGCATCAGTTGGTCAGCTACACTTCCTTGGTGTCCTCTGGAGACCCCTCCATCGAGTCCTGGACTCAGTAAGGGCAGGTGGGAATCCCACCCACAGCCAGATGCCAGCTTTAGCACAGCCTTAGACTTCCCTGGTGGCTCAGATGGTAAAGAATCTGCCAGCAACGCAGGAGAACTGGGTTCAATCCCTGGGTCAGGAAGATCCTTTGGAGAAAGGAATGGCAACCCAATCCAGTCTTCTTGCCTGGAGAATCCCATGGACAGAGGAGCCTGGTGGACTATAGTTCATGGGGTTGCAAAGACTTGGGAATGACTGCAAGACACACTTTCCCTTGGTCTCTGACAAGCATTTCAGGTTAATCACAAGTTGGCACAGCTGGATCACGCTGAATTCCATCAGCACTGCTCTTGAACAAGCAGGGTTCTCTGAAGTAAAGAAATCACTCACCATACTCAAGTTTCTTATCATTAATCTGAACTAACCGAGCTGGTGACTAAGTCCTTGGTGCACATCCCTTACCACGCATGGCTTGGTCTGGAGTGCTGACTCCAAGCCTTGGTGATGATGTCATCGCCAAAAGCCCAGATTTCCATCATGAAATCTAGAGACCTTATTTCCACATCAGGGTCAGTTAATGCCCAGCAAATTATCCACTCAGTCAATTAATGTTATGTTAGCAGATAGTGGTGTTGACTCTTGTTCTAACAAATTAAACATCCCATTTAGAGCCCCAAGGAGTCTTTTATTTAAATGGTTTCCAAACAACAAACAAAGCATGAGTGACACTAAAGTTCATCTAGAAAGATGTCTCATTCACCAGGTTACAAAGCAACAAAGTCAACAGAAAATAAGATTATTTCCTTTTTTTGGTCTACCTGCTAGATGAGGGGGAAAGGTGAGAAGAATCATGGAAAGAATTCACTCCAACTACAAAGCACACTTAATCTTACAATTTTATACATCAGTTACATCTCATTGAGCCAAAATTTTAAAAAAACTCACTCCTCAACCTCAAATTAAATCCAAGAATTTAAAGATGAACCCAACCTCATTTCCCTCCTGCCTGAAGGTCTGGCAACAACAACAGAAACAGTGTGAATTTCTAAGTATTTTTCCATTGATTTTCAGCAAATGACAGCTGCCTGCTGATTCAACCACTGTTACCAACTTTTTCAATGATTTATTACTGTGGCTTGCAATAAAGACACAATAGGTGAAAATTAAGCAGAAAGAAAAAAAAAGTCAACTATCAAAACTGGGAGAAAGGGGAAAGAAATGAGAAGGTGTGGAATTTGTTGATAAAGTTTCACTTATCCTGTTCCAAGAGGCTGCCTCTTGCATAATCAAGGTTGCTACCCTCTGTGCTTGGTAAGTAATATTATTAAATGACAAGAGGCCCAGAGAGAGAGGGCAGATCTCACATGCTGGCCCCTGCTAGCTTTCTCCCGTCTTAGAAATAGACACATCCGTTTTTCTCTGTTCTGTGACCAAATATGTCCTGCTGCCTGTTCCTCTGTTTTTTAGGACAAGTGAAAGCTCATAGTTAAGAAAGCCAAGGAAAATTACCTGGTGGCTCAGAGGTTAAAGCGTCTGCCTCTAATGCGGGAGACCCGGGTTCGATCCCTGGGTCGGGAAGATCCCCTGGAGAAGGAAATGGCAACCCACTCCAGTATTCTTGCTTGGAGAATCTCATGGACTGAGGAGCCTGGTGGGCTGCAGTCCATGGGGCCACAAAGAGTCGGACACGACTGAGTGACTTTATTACTTACTTACATAAATAGATTTATGTGTGTGTGTGTGTATATATGAAAGTCAAAGTGTTAGTCACGCAGTCCAGTTCAACTCTTTATAGCCTGCCAAGTTTCCCTGTCCATAGGATTCTCCAGGCAATACAAGAGTGGGTTGCCATTTCCTTCCCCAGGGGATCTTGCCGACCCATGGATTGAACCCAGGTCTCCTGCACTGCAGGCAGATTCTTTACCATCTGAGCCACTGAAAGAGCATATATACACACACACAAACATATATGCATATATATACACACACACACACACACATATATAGTAAAGTCACTCAGTCGTGTCCGACTCTTTGTGACCCCATGGACTGCAGCCCACCAGGCTCCTCAGTCCATGAGATTCTCCAAGCAAGAATACTGGAGTGGGTTGCCATTTCCTCCAGGGGATCTTCCCGACCCAGGGATCAAACCCAGGTCTCCCGCATTGGAGGCAGACGCTTTAACCTCTGAGCCACCAGGGAACTCCCACACACACACATATATATATGTATGTTTTATTTTTCACTAATGCCACAGAAAAGTTTGGAATAAATATAACTAAGATATAACTCGGAGAAGGCAATGGCACCCCACTCCAGTACTCTTGCTTGGAAAAATCCCATGGATGGAGGAGCCTGGTAGGCTACAGTTCATGGGGTCGCTAAGAGTTGGGACACAACTGAGCAACTTGACTTTCACGTTTCACTTTTACACACTGGAGAAGGAAATGGCAACCCACTCCAGTGTTCTTGCCTGGAGAATCCCAGGGACGGTGGAGCCTGGTGGGCTGCCGTCTATGGGGTTGCACCGAGTCAGACACAACTAAAGTGACTTAGCAGTAACTTAGCAAGATATAACTATTGATCTAGATACATTGTATGACACTACAGAAGCTATTTTGGCAAAAAAAAATTTTTTTTTTACTTAAAAAGTCTAGAAAATTAAAATACAACAGGGTTATAGAATCAAGCCAACTTTCACCCCAGGATTTTCCAACCTTGGCACTCTGAGGTTTGGGCTGAATCGACTTGGATAGTGTGGGGCTGTTCTGTGGCTGTTGAGCAGCAGTCCTGGTTTCTACCCAACTAGATGTCAGTAGTATCCCCACCCCACCCCCACCCCCGTCAGTGGTTAACAGCCAAAAATGTCTCCAGACACTACTAGACATCCCCGGGAAGGCAAAGTCGCCCCCTGTTGAGAACCACTAGTCTGTATGAACTAGTCCAACTAGTCCTTCTAAGTCCATCCCTAATGATACCAAGCCCTTGGCAACATCCAAAGCGTACACGTGAAGACAAAGAACACATCTGCTGATTCAACCAGGCTAGTATTTTCCTTTTCAAAATCTGTGACTTCTTAGGAATGAAGAACATTTGCAGCTACCATATTGCCACCTCAACTGAATTACTGCTTTGAAGAGTTGGTTGCAACATAAACCATTATCTTTTAAAAATCTCACATCTGTTGAAAGAAGGTAAAAGCCCAAAATGGTTTCTTAAAAGTTTTATCACTTGCTGTTAACCAAGGCTGCTCTGGAAGAATCAAGTTTTTACCACACACACACACACACAAAATGTATCCTTAAACTTGAATGACATAGCAGTTTAATCAATCTCTGCTAGGAAAGATGTGAACAGTCCAAATGCCCTAAACCTTGACCAGTCAGCTGAGGGTCACCAACATCTCAGGGTTGTTGTTGTTGTTCAGTTGCTCAGTCGTATCTGACTCTTTGCGACCCCACAGACTATAGCATGCCAAACTTTCCTGTCCTTCACTATGTCCCAGAACTTGCTCAAACTCATGTGCATTGAATCGATAATGCCATCCAACCATCTCACCCTCTGCCGTCCCCTTCTCCTCCTGCCTTTCATCTATATCTGCAGGGCAGACAGAGCAATCAGCATCACAGATGACCAGCAAGATTCACAAACTGCCCACAGACCCCAAAGCAAATACGCCTTCTCCCAACATCGCTCCGTGCGAATCTGGAGTTTATCAGAAACAGACAAAAGCCAAGAAAAATGACTCAGAAATTCAGTGTGACCTTCGCCTCCGGAGAGATGCTCCCCAGAAACCTACAAATATTTCATTGAAACTATTCTTTGAATCTTCTCTCCAAACTCAACTCCTACTGCGCCTATCACACAGGATGGATGTTCAGTTGCTGCCATCACAAAAGCCATCAGAAGGACTGTCTCTTTGGTTTGTTTGATTACAGGAAAATTTATCTCCTGTTGCAGCTGCTGACAAATTAGGTCATTCTCCTGGGGTTTGTATCACATGACTCTGGTCTGTCCTCTGGGGAAAAGCAAATACACATTCCCAAAGCTCTCCACACGGATTCTACCTTCATCTCCTGTAACACAATCTACTCTCATTGCCTCCAAACGGATTCTAGCTTCATACAGCTGCATATCTTTGGGCCCCAACCCTGGTTCCACCACTGCCCAGCTGTGTGAATTCAGACAAGTGACTTCACTTCTCTAGGGCTCTATTTTCATATGTGAAACGGACATGAGAATGGCACTAACCGTATAAAACTACCAGGCACATTAAATGAATTCATCCACATCAAGAATTTAGCAGAACCACAGCCCACGCTGAGCGAGTGATCAATACACTTTAACAAGTTAAAAAACCGGATAAAAGAAAATGCAGATGGTGTGGAAGCTGGAAAGAGCACGATGGCTAAGCCACAAGGCAGATTCCATGTCTTCAAATCACTATCAACATACCACACTATATTCAATCTAAGTCTACATCATATTTCCTCCTTGGGCAGATAAACCACTGACTTGAGTAGAGGACACTGGTGGAATGTACTTTTTTCTTTAAAAGGTAATTTTTTCCTAAGCTGGGACAAAAAGACAGGATATACCATTTTTTAAAGCATATTTTCATGTAATTTTAAAGACAGATTTTTAATTTACTTTATGCTATTTATTTGGGGGGACGCACTCTGCAGCATTAAAATTAGCTTCCAAAATTCCACCTTCCTTGAGGGAAGAGCTATTCAACTTCATCAAACATTTAATAATAATGCAAAAGGAACTGTCAAGGGACCTTTTATTCTTCTGACATATCCTATTTCCTTGTCTCACATGCACATGCCAACTCTAAAGATCTCCATTTAGGGATCCAGTGGAGGTTTAAAAGCCCTCAGAGATTCTAAGACATTCAAAGGACACAATCTAAGTTATATTTCTGATCCCATCATCTGGTGATAAACCTTGGGTCAAGTAACCTTGTCCTCTGTGCCTGAGGTTAAAGGAATCCACCTGACATCTCATAAAATAATACGTGAATAAAGATAAAGTTACACTCCCACTGAAGAGCCATCTGAGTTCTCTGAAAGATTTTATCTGTTCATTTCAGAGGTACATTTTCTCAACACTGCCTACAAGCCACAGAAGACCACAGCCCAAGGCAGCCAAACTAAACGATTTTGCCCGCTATTTGTACACTTAGAGCCAATGACTCATGCTTTAACTCTTTGTAGTAAAACAGTGGAAAAGAACTATGGTGAAAATAGATGACCGACTCACCCTTCACAACATATGCAGAGTCCCTGACTTGCGCATTCTCCAGAATACTGTCTGGCAGACACTAGTCCTGCTAATGTTATAATCTGGAGCTCATTTTATCAGATGTCTCTTCTTCTTATACATACTTGGAAAAACAACAAGAGGTTCCATCTTTAAATATTTACAGAAAAGGTGCACTGGCCTTTTCAAAGAGAACCTTAAGTGAACGTGGTCTTAGAACCTAAAATACAGTGAGCTAGCCCACCAGATCTACTCAAAGGCAAGAAAGAATTTGTTACAGCTGAAAAGCTACATTACCAAGAGACACATCCAAGAATCTCAGTGGTTCTCAAGGTCTGAAAACTAATGCCAGAATTTGCCATCTGCACCTGACTTCATATCCTTGAAGTTGAACTTGGCATCTACTTTTGCGAGAATTCCCAAAGGAGTGAAAATATTATGGAAACGCAGAATACCCAGGATTAACAGGGCAGTATTCCAATGACCCCATCCTAACAAGGCAAGTCGTATGCAAAACAGTGGGAAGGTGCTTCTGATTCTCACCTTAGAAAACTGTAAGTTCAGAACCACTGCCAATACAAAGTCTGCTTCTGAACACCAAACAATATGTCCGCTAGATATGACAAAAAACCTAGGCAACGTGGCCTTAGTCAAGATACTTCAGCCCCCAACAGCTCTGCCTGCCTCAGTCAGAAACCGTGACGATGTGCTGTGCCCACTCAGTCATGTCTGACTCCTTGTGACCCCATGGATTGCAGCCCGCCAGACTCCTCTGTCCATGGGGATTCTCCAGGCAGGAGATCTTCCCAACCCAAAGACTGAACCCAGGTCTCCCGAATTGGAGGCAGATTACTGTCTGAACCACCACTGAGCATATATGTGTATATATGTCTTCTTAAGGGGGCAGCAGCAGCAAGGGATTTTTCCCTGGTGCCCCAATGATTAAAGCTCTGTGCTTCACTACAGGGGACAAAGGTTTGATCCCTGGTAGGGGAACCAAGTGGAGAAGGCAATGGCAATCCACTCCAATACTCTTGCCTGGAGAATCGATGGATGGAGGAGCCTGGTAGGCTGCAGTCCATGGGGTCGCTAAGAGTCGGACACGACTGAACAACTTCACTTTCACTTTTCACTTCCATGCATTGGAGAAGGAAATGGCAACCCACTCCAGTACTCTTGCTTGCAGAATCCCAGGGACGGCGGAGCCTGGTGGGCTGCCATCTATGGGGTCGCACAGAGTCGGACATGACTGAAGTGACATAACAGCAGTAGTAGCAGCTGGGGAACCAAGATCCCACAAGCCACCCAATTATTGAGAAGGCAATGGCAACCCACTCCAGTATTCTTGCCTAGAGAAGCCCATGGACAGAGGAGCCTGGGGGGCTATAGTCCCTGGGGTCTCAGAGCTGGGCACGACTGAAGCGTCTGAGTATCCATGCACATGTTTTTGTATGTATGTATAAATTACATATATTGATACATATGCACACATATGCACACATGCACATCTATGACATGCTAATTTCATGTTAATTATATAAACCAGTTTGGGCTTCCCTGGTAGCTCAGACGGTAAAGAATCCGTGCCTGCAATGCAGGAGACTTGGGCTTGATCCCTGGGTCAGGAAGATCCCTTCGAGAAGGGAATGGCTTCTCACTCCAATATTCTTATCTGGAGGATCCTATAAACAGCCTGGCGGGCTATGGTACATGGGGTCGCAAAAAGGACACTGAGCAATGAAGCATGCATGCTAATCCAGTTTAAACCAAAAAAATCTGTTACACTTGAGAAATAACAGCTTACCTACTTGCTGTTGAAACACTGGTCACACTCTATACACATCCTTGCCAAAAAACAAGAGCAGGTGGACATTATTCACATAAAACAGGAGTTACAAAGAGAAAATTCGTATGTAGAGAAACCCTTTGATAGACAACCCAGGAGGCGAGAAGCCGAGCACATGCTAGGATGTGGGGCTCACTCTGGACTCAGATTTTTGTCACAAAGGAAGCAGGTAGCAAGGGCAGGGATCCCAGGCGGAGACTGCAGACCTGGGCAGAGGGCTGGCTCGGAAGCCGGCAGGAGGTGTCAACGGAGTTCAGACTGTGCCCCCAGACCAGGGGAACCATCACATGGCCCCTCACCTAGGAGATTTTAAAAGGTATCGAGAGTTCCTTTTCAACAGATTTACCTAAGCTCAGTTGGGAAAGAATCTGCCTGCAATGCAGGAGACCCTAGTTCAATTCCTGGGTCAGGAAGATCTGCTGGAGAAGGGATAGGCTACCTACTCTGGTACTCTTGGGCTTCCCTGGTGGCTCAGTTGGTAAAGAATCTGCCTGCAGTGCAGGAGACCTGGGTTCTTGGGAAGATCCCCTGGAGAAGGGAAAGGTTACCCTCTCCAATATTCTGGCCTGGAGAATTCCATGGACTGTACAGTCCATGGGGTCACAAAGAATCAGACACAACTGAATGACTTCACTTCACTTCTTCACCTCTCTCAAGACTTTTTCCCCCTGTGCCCAATAAACTTTTTTCAAAGCATGGGATAAAAATAAGCAAGAAGGCGGCAGAAGGAGAAGCTGGTGACCAGTAAGAAATAACTGGGCAATACTCCCCTCTCTGCTTGGTCATCCTCACTTGGGATTCCTCCCAAACTGGCCAGACCCGGGACCAGAGTGAGGGTGCTTCCCTGCTGTGCTCCGAGCCTCCCAGCCTGCAAAGCGACCAGTCTTTAGGTGGAGGTTGGACCTCGTCCGTTCCATTCCTCTGGTCACACCTCCCAGCCGGATGAGTCCTCCCTGCTGCCAACACCACCTACCCAACGAGTCAGGGCACTTTCCCTGCCCTTGGATGTCTTGTGTGCTGTTTGTCGCATGCTAAGTCACTTCAGTTGTGTCCAACTCTTTGTGACCCCATGGACTGTAGCCCGCCAGGCTCCTCTGTCCAAAGGATTCTCGAGGCAAGAATACTGGAGTGGGGTGCCATGCCCTCCTCCAAAGGATCTTCCTGACGCAAGGATCAAACTAGAATCTCTTACATCTCCTGCACTGGCAGATGGGTACTTTACCACTAGCGCCACCTGGCTTACATTAAAAATACCCACCCTTCCATCCCGTCCTGTCGAGATACTTGTGGATGGCCAGAATATCTTGTCACACTCTTGTGCAGCATCCCAAGAAGTCTAGGTTCTAAAGAACTCCAACACTGCTCACCTGGCTGTTCCATGTGGGGGCTGTCACGTGTGACCTTGAAAGTTTAGCTATCAAGTCACTGATTTCACGAAGCTTCTGTCTCAGGGAAAGAGACGATGAGCAGGAATCTGCTGCTTGGTGAGCAAGGGTTCAAACGCACTAGGTCTGAGTGAATCCACCTCAAAGTGCTTGAGACAGAGTCACCAATCAAACCATTTTTTGACAGCAGCAGTGAAATAGACTGCAAGGAGTAAACTAGAAAGGCCATGAGAATCTGAGCTCCCAGCAGCCATGGGACAGAGTAACTTACTATGCAAACAACTGCTGGCCTCAGAATAAGGGACGTTAGCACAGGTATTAAAAGGCTAACAGTCCACTGGAGTATTGCTCAGCAATAAAACGGAACTAGTGATGCACACCACATGGATGGGTCTCAAGAGAAATGAGTGAAAAATGCCAATCTCAGAGAATTTACACACTGACTCCATTTATGTAACAGTCTCGAATGAGAAAGTTATAGGGAAGAACAGATAACTGATTACGAGGGACTAACCAGG
>SJXQ01005531.1:73747-86175 GCA_006408695.1 Aepyceros melampus | reverse complement strand
TAATATCTTCTGCTTCTGTTAGGTCCAGACCATTTATGTCCTTTATCGAGCCCATCTTTGCATGAAATATTCCCTTGGTATCTCTAATTTTCTTGAAGAGATCTCTAGTCTTTCCCATTCTGTTCTTTTCCTCTGTTTCTTTGCATTGATCGCTGAAGAAGGCTTTCTTATCTCTTCTTGCTATTCTCTGGAACTCTGCATTTAGATGCTTATATCTTTCCTTTTCTCCTTTACTTTTCACCCTTCTTCTTTTCACAGCTATTTGTAAGGCCTCCCCAGACAGCCATTTTGTTTTTTTGCATTTATTTACCATGGGGATGGTCTTGATCCCTGTCTCCTGTACAATGTCACGAACCTCATTCCATATTTCATCAGGCACTCTATCTATCAGATCAAGGCCCTTAAATCTATTTCTCACTTCCACTGTATAATCATAAGGGATTTGATTTAGGTCATACCTGAATGGTCAGCGGTTTTCCCTACTTTCTTCAATTTAAGTCTGAATTTGGTAATAAGAAGTTCATGATCTGAACCACAGTCAGCTCCTGGTCTTGTTTTTGTTGACTGTATAGAGCTTCTCCATCTTTGGCTGCGAAGAATATAATCAATCTGATTTCAGTGTTGGCCATCTGGTGATGTCCATGTGTAGAGTCTTCTCTTGTGTTGTTGGAAGAGGGTGTTTGCTATGACCAGTGCATTTTCTTAGCAAAACGCTATTAGTCTTTGCCCTGCTTCATTCTTCATTCCAAGGCCAAATTTGCCTGTTACTCCAGGTGTTTCTTGACTTCCTACTTTTGCATTCCAGTCCCCTATAATGAAAAGGACATCTTTTAGTTTCAATTAATTATAGCTGTGGGGTGGGGTAAAGGTATGTGATACCAATGATACCTTCTATGTGCTGTGAATACCTCGGGCACTAGTACTCTGCTGAGAGTGCAGATGTTTGAAGTAAAAACTCTTTTTGGAAGAGATGATAAAATCAGTCTGATAAATTTCATCAGTGGTGCCTACAAAAATTTTAGATGGCCACAGTTGAAAAGGCAGCAGGATATATGGGTCCTAAAGATCAAATTTGAGTTCTCTAACTGAAGATTTGGGTCTCATGAGCATAGAGATGGAATTTAATTTCAAAGGAATTAAATTAGATGTGGAATGTACAGAACAAGGTGAGAGATGAGGGCCAGGACTGAGCCTTGAGAACAGTCAACAGTGGGAAAGGAGCAGACCAATGAGTCCAGAGAAATAAGATGCCAATCAGGAGATGTCACAGAACCTATGATAGAGGCTGACTTATAGAAGAAAGTAGTGGTAGGATTTTTCTGATGGGTCAACTAAGTCATGGAGAAAGAAATGGCAGCCCACTCCAAAATTCTTGCTTGGAAACGTCCATGGACAGAGGAACCTGATGGGCTATACAGTTCATGGGGTCACAAAGAGTTGGACACAACTGAGCTGCTTAGCTTGTATGTCAAAAACAGAATGGCATTCATTGGATTGACTCTCTTAAATCCTTGGCAGTCTTGGTAGAGCAGTGTCAATGAAGCGATGGTGACGGAGAAACTAAGTTGTAAACAGTGTAGTTAAGGGAAGTGAGGAAATGGGGAAAATGTGAGGATAGACTATTCTTTTTAAAAAATATTTATTTGGTTGCTCCAGGTCTTAGCTGCAGCATGTGGGATCACATTTCCTAACGAGGGATCGAACCCCGACCACTTGGACTGGGAGCTGAGGTCTTAGCCACTGGACCCCCAGGGAAGTCCCTGGGGATAGACTCTTCTTCAAACAATTTGATGGAGAAAAGGAAAAGAGATTGAGCAGTAACTGGAGGGCTAAGTGGGTTCTAAGCTATGAATTTGTTTCAAGATGGGAGATCTTTTTTCTTTGAACTGATTAAGAAGCTTTATTTAGAAAGAAGAGATACAAGACAATATGTATTAGAAAATACAAGGTGACCTTTAGAAAATGTACAAAAAGTCACTGAACTTTTTTTTTTTTGGCCTCACCCAGTGGCATAGGGGATCTTCCCCAGCCAGGGATGGAACCCTTACCCACTGCAGTGGAATCACACACTCTTAACCACTGGACCAGGGAAGACTCAAACTTTGCAAAAAATTATAAAGGGAAAAGATTAGCCAGGAAAATACCTGTCTCCAAGCCCATTTACTTTCTCATTAAAAAAAAAAGAATTCTTTTCCATTATGGTTTCTCATAGAATATTGAATATAGTTCCCTGTGCTGTACAATAGGATCTTGTTGTAAGATGAGAGATCTTTGATTATATTTCAATGTTAAAAGTATGAGTACAGGACTTCCCTGGTGGTCCAGTGGTTAGGAATCCACCTGCCAATGTAGGGGACATGGGTTCTATCCCTGGTCAGGGAAAATTCCACATGCCTCAGGGCAGCTGAGCCTGAGTACAACTACTGAGCCCACACGCCCTAGAGCCTGCTCTCTGCAGCAGGAGAAGCCCACCCACCGCAAATAGAGGTTAGCACCTGCTCACTGAAACTAGAGATAGCCCATACAGCAGCAAAGATGATCACAGCCAAAAATAAATAAAATTTTTTTAAAACAGTATGAGTTCAATGGAGTAGAAGTTGATAGTAATGGAAAAGAAAAAGGAATAAGTAATACAGCAAGCTTTCTGAGAAAGGTAGGAAGGGATTAGACCAGTGGTTCTTAACCAGGAAATTTTGTCCCCTAAAGGACATATGCCAATACCCCTTACACAGCTTGAGGGGATACTACTGACATCTTCCTGAACTCAGCTGGTAAAGAATCTGCCTGCAATGCAGGAGACCTGGTTCGATTCCTGGGTCTGGAAGATCTGCTGGAGAAGGGATAGGCTACCCACTCCAGTATTCTTGGGCTTTTCTAGTAGCTCAGCTGGTAAAGAGTCTGCCTGCAATGCTGGAGACATGGGTGTGATACCTGGGTTGAGAAGATGTCCTGGAGAAGGGAACAGCTACCCACTCTACTATTCTAGCCTGGAAAATTCCATGGACTATACAGTCCATGGTGTCGCAAAGAGTTGGACATGATTGAGAGACTTTCTCTTTCACTTTTGGGCTTCCCTGGTGGCTCAGATGGTAAAGAAAACACCTGCAATATTGGAGACCTGGGTTCCATCCTGGGGTTGGGAAGATGTCCTGGAGAAGGAAATGGCATCCCACTTCAGTATTCTTGCCTGAAAATCCCATGGACAGAGGAGCCTGGCAGGCTGCATCCCATGGGGTCACAAAGAGTCAGACATGACTGGGCAACTTCAGCTGCTACTGACATCTAATGTGTAGAGTCCAGGGATGCTACTAAGCATCCTACAATGCCCAAGATAGGACCCTCATAACAATAAAGCCTTTTCTTTCTCAATTGCTGTCATGTCCAACTCTTTGACACCCTATGGACTATAGCCCACCGGGCTCCTCTGTCCATGGGTTTTCCCAGGCAAGAATACTGGAGTAGGTTGCCATGCCCTCCTACAGGGGATCTTCCTGACCCAGGGATCAAACCTGCATCTCCTGCATAGGAGATGTTGACTTTAGATAAGAAGGCAGACATATCCTCACCTGCAAAGTGAAAGAAGCTGTGATGCTGTGGAACTGCTTTTTTTTTTTTTGGCATACCTTTTTTGACAAAATTTTTATTTATTCATTTATTTATATACATTTATTTATTTTAATTGGAGGTTAATTACTTTACAATATTGTATTGATTTTGCCATACATCAACATGAATCCACCACAGGTATACACATGTTCCCCATCCTGAAGCCCCTCCCTCCTCCTTCCCCATACCATCCCTCTGGGTCGTCCCAGTGTACCGCCCCAAGCATCCAGTTTCATGCATCAAGTGGAACTACTTTTGAACTGATGGTAACAAGATGAAAAATCCTTTTATCATCGTTATAGTTGTTCTGCAAAGTAAGATGTAATATCTACTTTTGATTGCACTGATTCTTCATTGCTGTGCACAGGCTTTCTCTAGTTGCAGCGAGCGGGGGCTATTCTTAGTCGCAGTGCATGAACTTGTCCTTGCAGTGGTTTCTCTTGTTGCAGAGCACAGGCTCGTAGTTCCCCAACCAAGGATCGAACTCACACCCCCTGCATTGAAAGAGGAGAGTCTTACCCTCTAGACCACCAGGCTTCAGTAGTTGAGGCTCATGGGCTCTAAAGCACAGTCTCAGTAGTTCTCACCTGGAACCTTCTCCAATCAGGGATGGAACCTGCCAATGGCCCCTGCATTGGCAAGTAGATTCTATCCCCTGTGCCTCCAGGAAAGTTCCAAGATCATTTGTTATTGAAGAGACAAAGTTGAGACCATATGAAATTCAAAATCTTAGAGGAATTTTGAAAAGGTCTTTAGATAATTAGGAGATTAAATCCCCTGTGGAGCTTTTCCTTTAGTGTTGAGGACCTATTTAGAGTATGGAACTCAAAATTTTTAGTGATTCTCTTGTATTTTATTGGATGGGAATTACCCAGGCAGAATAGACAGATGATATTATGATTCTCAGAGAGAAATTTGATGTTTTGGAAAATATATTATTAAAGTGATGGACTGTGACATTCTGTATATAGTGCCAAGAAAATGAGGATTATAATAGCAATATGGTGGAAGTATGGATGGCATGGAAGCTTCTATGAGGCAGGAGACAAGATGCAGGGCAGCCAAAAAAGAGAACAAGTGGGAGTATACCTACTGTGTTTATAAAGTGGGAGGTCTGACTTTTTGCCTTTGTAGAAAGCAAGAATCTCAGGTAACAATAAATTCAAGGTATGTGATTGAGATGTGGAAGCCATGAATTGGATGTTTGCTAGTTTATGCCCACAAACATGAGATTGTCTGAATTAGAGCAGGGATAAGAATTAATGTTTTATTCCTCTTTAAAAAAAAAAAAATTTAGCTATGCCATGTAGCATGTGGGATCTTAGTTCTCCAATCAGAGTTTGAACTCATACCCCCTGCATTGGAAGTGCAGAATCTTAACCACTGGACCACCAGAAAAGTCCAGGGATAGAGTTAAAATGAAGAATGGGAGTTAGGTGCCAGTGACTTTAATGAATCAAGTCTGTTTGTTTGCTAATTCAGGTTAGAAGACAGTAAAGTGCCTCAGAGGAGATGGATTTTTTTTTTTTTGATATGGGAGTTTTGATAAGTAATGGGTAATGTGGTTTGGTAATGATAATGTGAAGGATGGGCTTCTCAGGTGGCTCAGTAGTAAAGAATCCTGCCAAGCAGGAGATGCCAGTTCAATTCCTAGGTCAGGAAGATCCCCTGGAGAAGGAAATGGCAATGCACTCCAGTGTTCTTGCCTGGGGAATCCCAGGGATGGAGGAACCTGGTGGGCTGCTGTCTATGGGGTCGCACAGAGTCGGACACCACTGAAGCGACTTAGCAGCAGCAGCAGCCAGTCTTCTTGTCTAGAAATCCCATGGATGGGGAAGTCTGGCAGGCAACAGTCCATGGGATCGCGAAGAGTGGGACATGACTTAGTGACTAAACAACAATGTGAAGGATATATGTTAGTGATGGGAGAGACCAAGAGCAGCCCGCATATTGCTTTGAGGTGATGCGTGACATGCAGAACAAAGACCCAGGATCAAAGAGGGCTTGAGTCGGAAAGGAGCACGTACAGAATGAACAATGATCAAATTGTCCTCAGTGCAAAGGAGAAACAGAAACCTTGTTAATTCTTTTGTTAATATTTCTTTATTCCAGAGCCCTGCCTGGAGTGGATCATAGAAGCAGTAAGAGGAGCTTCCAGGTTCTCCTGGTTGCTATCTGAGCATACTTACGACTCACAGACTTAAAAATGGCAGCCCCACATCTGTCCACTATATTTGGTAAGTCCCTAGGGTAGATTCATTCACCAGGATTAAGTGGGCTCAGCACCTTAGAGTGGGCTCAAAATAAAGGAGCTGAGGAGTCACAGGGGACTGGAAGAAGGGCTGCAATGAAAGGAGTTGGGTTTGGAGCTTTTTGAACCCTTGGAGCCCCAGAATTGTTCATGTCAGATTCAGTGCCCTTTGGGATTTTAGAGGAAGGACATATATGCCTGGTGGGGAGAGGGAAGAAAATTTAAGTGTGGTACTTCTTTATTTCATTGATTTGTTTTATAAAGCTGGGAAAGATAACAACTCAACCTTTGTGAATTTCAATTTCCTTGTTAAGAAAATTGAGAAGATAAACCCATTTCTCATGTGTATCAAAGCACCCTATTCTCTTTTTTTTTAATGAAAGTGTAGTTGATTTACAGTGTTGTATTAGTTGTATTCAGTTCAGTTCAGTTCAGTCGCTCAGTCGTATCCGACTTTTTGCGACCCTGTGAATCGCAGCACGCCAGGCCTCCCTGTCCGTCACCATTTCCTGGAGTTCACTCAAACTCATGTCCATCGAGTCGGTGATGCCATCCAGCCATCTCATCCTCTGTTGTCCCCTTTTCCTCCTGTCCCCAATCCCTCCCAGCATCAGAGTCTTTTCCAATGAGTCAATTCTTCACATGAGGTGGCCAAAGGACTGGAGCTTCAGCTTTAGCATCATTCCTTTCAAAGAAATCCCAGGGCTGATCTCCTTCAGAATGGACTAGTTGGATCTTGTTGCAGTCCAAGGGACTCTCAAGAGTCTTCTCCAACACCACAGTTCAAAAGCATCAGTTCTTGGGCACTCAGCTTTCTTCACAGTCCAGCTCTCACATCCTTCTTCACATGAGGTGGCCAAAGGACTGGAGCTTCAGCTTTAGCATCATTCCTTTCAAAGAAATCCCAGGGCTGATCTCCTTCAGAATGGACTGGTTGGATCTCCTTGCAGTCCAAGGGACTCTCAAGAGTCTTCTCCAACACCACAGTTCAAAAGCATCAGTTCTTGGGCACTCAGCTTTCTTCACAGTCCAGCTCTCACATCCATACATGACCACTGGAAAAACCATAGCCTTGACTAGATGGACCTTTGTTGGCAGAGTAATGTCTCTGCTTTTCAATATGCTATATGTTGGTCATAACTTTTCTTCCAAGAAGGAAGTGTCTTTTAATTTCATGGCTGCAGTCACCATCTGCAGTGATTTTGGAGCCCCCCAAAATAAAATCTGACACTATTTCCATTGTTTCCCCATCTATTTGCCATGAAACGATGGGACCAGATGCCATGATCTTCGTTTTATGAATGTTGAGCTTTAAGCCAACTTTTCCACTCTCCTCTTTCATTTTCATCAAGAGGCTTTTTAGTTCCTCTTTGCTTTCTGCCATAAGAGTGGTGTCATCTGCATATCTGAGGTTATTGATATTTCTCCATACCTTTTTTCATTATGCTGTGCTTTAAAGCAGAACCTTGTTTGTTGTTTATTTACTTTATATATAGTGGTTTGTATCTCTTAATCCTAGACTCCTAATTTATCCCTCCCCCACCTGTTTCCCCTTTGGTAACCATAAGTTTGTTTTCTATATCTATGAGTCTGCTTTTGTTTCATAAATAAGTTTGTGTCATATTTTAGATTCCACATGTAAATGACATCATATGATATATGTCTTTTTGTTTCTGACTTACTTTACTTAATATGGTCTCTGGGCTCATCCATGTTGCTGCAAATGGCATTATTTCATTCTTTTTCATGGCTGAGTAATATTCCATTGTATATACTACCACATCTTTATCCATTAATCTGTCAATGGATATCTAGGTTGCTTCCATGTCTTGGCTGTTGTGAGTAGAAAGCATCTATTTTCTGACTCTGGTGGAGCTAGTGTGTGTGTGTGTGTGTGTGTGTGTGTGACTCAAGTGATGTAAGACAACTTCTACACTCGAAAACATTGTGATAATATATATGCCTACATGTTCATGTTATCCTCTCCTCTCATTCTGCCTGTTCTAGACCCTTCCTTTGCCGATGAAAGGATCACAGAGATGGGAAACTTCCGCTCTTGGTTACAGGTGAGTCAAGAATTATTTTCTTCTAAAATACATTCCTGTCCCTTGGGGTGAATGCATCTCCTTCAGTACTCTGGAGCCTCACAACTCAACCTGCATTTTGGAACTTCTGATATGGTTCAAGAACTTCTAAAAAAAATTATTCTACCCCACTACTTACACATTTTTTTTTCAGGCATCTCTTCTGCTTAGTACTGTTAGTAAAAGAAAAAGTAAAGGAAAATAAAAATAAGAAAAAAAAACAGAAAAAAAGAAAAAATTAGAAAATTTTTAAATAAAAAGAAAAATATAATAGTGTCTTAGTCTCAAAAAACTGATGTTTTGAAATGTGGCTCCGGAAAAGATTCTTGAGAGTCCCTTGGACTGCAAGAAGATCAAACCAGTCAATCGTAAAGGAAATCAATCCTGAACATTCATTGAAAGTGAAAGTCACTCAGTTGTGTCTGACTCTTTACGACCCCATGGACCATACAGTCTATGGAGTTCTCCAGGCCAGAATACTAGAGTGGGTAGCCTTTCCCTTCTCCAGGGGATCTTCCCAACCCAGGGATCAAACTCAGGTCTCCTGCATTGCAGGCGGATTCTTTACCAGCCACAAGGGAAAGAAGGGAAGGGAGCCACAAGGGAAACCCCATTCACTGAAGGAACTGATGCTAAAACTGAAGCTCCAATACTTTGGCTGCCTGATATGAAGAACCGACTCACTGGAAAAGACTCTGATGCTGGGAAAGATTGAAGGCAGAAGAGGGCGACAGAGGATGAGAAGGTTAGATAGCATCATCGACTCAATGGACATGAACTTGAGAAAACTCCAGGAAATAGTGAAGGACAGGGAAGCCTGGTGCCACAGCGCTTGGGGTTGCAAAGAGTTGGAAACAGCTTAGCAATTGAACAACAGCATCAAAAATAATAATAATTTTGAAAAATAATTTTTTTTATTTAGGAAATATTTCTTTCATTCTTGCAATGTGTTCAGGTCTCTATTTGACACTGAAGATAGAAGAGAATAAGATTGTGGAAGTTCTCAGGCTAGGAGTAGAGAGATAAATTTCATCATAAATTTTTGAGATTCCTTAAGGAGTAAGCATGAATAGAGAAGGGAAGATTCTGAGAACTGAGTCCTGAGGTTTTGTTTTGTTTAGCCATGCTGTGCCGCATGTTGGACCCTAGTTCCCCAACTAGGTATTGAACCCATGCCCCCTGAATGGGGAGTGGGGATTCTTAAACATTAGACCACAAAGGAAGTCCTTGAATCCTGGATTAAATGAAGAGTCCTCAGAATCTAGACTTATTAAAGTAAAGACCATGAAGTAAACAGATCTTTCATCTCCAGTGCTGTTACCCATGATCCTCTTCCCCGGAACACTGTGGGATTGGTGACTGGTTGACACAAGATGTGTTGTTATTTTAGAACTCAATCACCTTTGAGGATGTGGCCATAAACTTCACCCAGAAGGAGTGGGCATTGCTGAATTCATCTCAGAGAATGCTGTACAAAGACGTGATGCTGGAGAACTATAGAACTTGGCTTCACTGGGTAAGGCTGACACAATCCCTTGATTTATTTTATTGAGTTTGAGCATGTATTTCTTGGGTGATTAAGACTTGTGATACAGATACAGGCTTTTTAAAAATTAATTCATTCATGTATTTATGACTGTGCTGGGTCTTTGCTGTGTGTGGGCTTTTCTCTAGTGGGGGCAAACAGGAGCTACTCTTCATTCCCCTAGTGCAGAGCACAGTTCTAGGTGCAAATGCTCAGTAGTTATGGCACTTGGGCTTAGCTGCTCCAAGGTATATGGAATCTTCCTGGACCAGAGTTGAACCTGTGTTGCCTGCATTGGCAAGTGAATTCCCAACCACTAGACCACCAGGGAAGTCCCTGTAGGTTTTTATTTTTAAGAAAAATAGCCATATTGGGGTATAATTCACATACCATAATTCATTCATTTAAAGTGTACAAAACTAAGCTTTTTAAAGTGTTTTTTTTTTTAAGAGTGTGCAACCATCACCACTGTCTAATTCCAGAACATTTTCATTAACCTGCCTACAGGGTGTTTCATTCCTTTATGCCTTCAGTCCCTGACAACTCACCTACTTTCGTTTTCTATAGATTTCCCTATGCAGCATTTCATATTAGTGGAATCATACCATGTGTTTATTTTGTGACTTACTTTTTTTCACTTACCATAATGTTCTCAGGGTTCATCCATGTTGTAGTATACGTCAGTACTTGTAGCCTATTCATTGCTGAATAATATTCTCTTGCATAGATTTACCATATTTTGTTTATCCAGCAGATGGACATTTGGATTTTTAACACTTGTTATTATGAATAATGTGCTTCCCAGGTGGCTCAATGGTAAAGAATCCTCCTGTTAGTGCAGGAGACACGAGAGACATGGGTTCAAACCCTGAGTTCAGAAGATCCTCTGGAGAAGGGAAGAGCAAACCACTCCAGTATTCTTACCTGAAGAATTCCATGGACAGAGGAGCCTGATGGGCTACAGTCTCAGTCAGACACAACTTAACAAAACAACAACCATATTACAAATAATGCTATTACAGACATTCACATACAAGTTTTTGTGTGGACAGATTTTGTCATTTATCTTGGGTATATGCCCAAGAGTAAAATTGCTGGGTTATTTGGTAACTTCATACTTTACATTTTTAGACACTGCCAAACTGTTTTCCAAACTGGCTGTTTCATTTTACATTCCCTCCAGTAATATGTGTTGATTACAAATTCTCCATATTTTCTTACCATTTATTTCCTGTTTTTTGATTATAGTCATCCTAGTAGTTGTGAAATGGAATTTCATTGTGCTTTAGATTTGTATTTCCCCCAACGATTAATAATGTTGAGCCCACATCCTCTGCATTGGGAGGTGGATTCCTAACCACAGGACCACCAGGGAAATCCCAACTTTCCCAGTTCTTTGCTTGATCTCCTGACACCAGATTATGGTGAAAAAAATACAGCATTTGTTGCAGGGTGCTAAGCAAGAGAGTGGGAGAAAAGCTTCAGATCCACTCCAAATTAGGGTTTTTTGAATTAGGGTTTTTTTTTTTTTTTTAAGAGAAATAAAAAAGAGACTGGGATTAATCATTATCTTGTGACATTTCTCTGACTTTTCTTAATCATAGTTTTGGGAGTCAGGATGTCTCTGGTTTAAGATCTGTGGCCAGGTAGTCCATGACTTCAGGATCAGTTAGCTCATCTTGCTCTGGAAGAAAAAACCCTGAGTTTGTACACTAATGATGATATCCACAATAGTAGTTTTAGTACATTAATGATGCTACCAAAAACAGCAGTTTTAGTCATCTAACTGATTACTGTTCAGTTAGCATAGGATTGAGGTAGGAAGGGATAAAAGAATAGGAATAAAGTTTTGAATAGCATGATTAATCATAAACTTGGTAAGGGAACTCAGTTTTAGGGAAATTCAGTTTCATTGCTGCCTTTTATTATTTTCTTGCTGGTGCTTATTTGTTTAGTGACTTTACCAGATGAACTCCACAGATTCTGTATTCCCTGCAGTGTGCAGACAGTTTTCTCATAGTTTTAATTTTTTTTTAAAGTACTTAATTTTTAAAAGCCTGGCTTTTGGGAAGTCACTAACTGGTCATTATAATTTAGTAGTCCACCAATGATTGGTAAAAAGATTTTCTTAAGTGCCTTGCCTGTATCTTTTATTTTCGTTTTGTTTTTAAAAGATGTATTAATTTATTGGCTATGGTGGGTCTTTGTTGCTATATGTGGGCTTTCTCTAGTTGTGGTGAGCGGGGCCAATTTTTGTTGTATGTGGATTTCTCAGTATGGTGGCTTCTCTTGTTGTGGAGCACAGGCTCTTGAGTGTTCCGGTTTCGTTAGTTGGAGCACGTGGACTCAGTAGTTGCTTGTGGCTCACTGGCTCAGAGCACTCAGGCTTAGTTATTCTGCAGCATGTGGTATCTTCCCAAATCAGGGATTGAACCAGTGTCCCCTGCATTGCAAGGTGGATTCTTAACCACTGGACCACCAGGGAAGTCCCTTGCCTTTATCTCTTTCACCTCTTGCCAAGGGGACCTATGGGAGAAGTCACAGCTTTAAGCTGCAGGCAACTTATAAGACAGGCTTAAAATTAGTACAGCCACTATGGAGAACAGTGTGGCGATTCCTTAAAAAATTGCAAATAGAACTGCCTTATGATCCAGCGATCCCACTGCTGGGCATACACACCAAGGAAACCAGAATTGAAAGAGACACGTGTACCCCAATGTTCATTGCGGCACTGTTTATAATAGCCAGGACATGGAAGCAACCTAGATGTCCATCAGCAGATGAATGGATAAGAAAGCTGTGGTACATATACACAATGGAGTAATTACTCAGCTATTAAAAAGAATACATTTGAATCAGTTCTAATGAGGTGGATGACGCTGGAGCCGATTATACAGAGTGAAGTAAGCCAGAAAGAAAAACACCAATACAGTATACTTACACATATATATGGAATTTAGAA
>SJXQ01005531.1:29505-73469 GCA_006408695.1 Aepyceros melampus | reverse complement strand
GAGTTCATGTACACCTGTGGCTGATTCATGTCAATGTATAGCAAAACGAATACAGTATTGTAAAGCAAAACAAACTAAAAAATAAAAATCAATTAAAAAAAAAAAAGACAGGCCTAGCTTTTGCTTCCTGCTTAGACTTGGACAGGGTCTTAAAGCCCACCAAAGGACTTGGGACTTAATCTTTCCTAGATATTTCCTGAGCATGTACATAGCCTTGCTCATGCACACAGCCTTTTAGATCATCAGAAACTTGTTGGGAGCTTTTCAAAGTTCCCTGTGGTTGTCTAGTTCTTACTCTTCTTTAAAACTCCCAGCACATCTTCCATTCTCCCCAAGTGAAATCAGAGCCTTAAGTATCTGGGGATGTAACTAGCAGGTTGCAAGTATTTGAATAATGCCTTGAGGTTAAGGACTTTTTTTTTAGTATGTTCATCTAGGCTCTGAGTAAATCAAATAACCACACAACCCTGAGTATGGAGATTTTCTAAGGAGCTGCAAGTTTAGAAAACAAAAATATTGACTGTGTTCTATGGTTCTTTTAACAGAGCTCCCAAAGAGGTCAGACCACCTCTCTGTTGATTGCAGAGCTTCTGGCATTGGCCACTATGCCACTGAGCTAGGGAGAGTGAAGGGATGAAATAATTCTTTTTAAAGTTTTATTTATTTATTTGGCTGCATTGGGTCTTAGTTGCAGCACGAGGGATCTTTTGTTGCATCTCACAGACTCTGTGGTTACACAACCCTGAGTATGGAGATTTTCTAAGGAGCTGCAAGTTTAGAAAACAAAAATATTGACTGTGTTCTATGGTTCTTTTAACAGAGCTCCCAAAGAGGTCAGACCATCTCTCTGTTGATTGCAGAGCTTCTGGCATTGGCCACTATGCCACTGAGCTAGGGAGAGTGAAGGGATGAAATAATTCTTTTTAAAGTTTTATTTATTTATTTGGCTGCATTGGGTCTTAGTTGCAGCACGAGGGATCTTTTGTTGCATCTCACAGACTCTGTGGTTGCAGTGTACAGGCTTAGGTGCTCTGCAGCATGTGGAATCTTAGTTCCCTGACTAGGGATCAAACCGCATCTCCTGTATTGCAAGGTGAATTCTTAACCACTGGACCCCCAGGGAAGTCCCTGGTGGGGCTTCTTAAAATAGCCTTAAATTGTCACATATCCTGTTCTCTTACCAAGGTTCAATGATTTCTCTAGACAATTTTCCATTTGTGGAAAGTTGATCTCCCAAATGCTTTACTTTTGCTTTCTCTGTTAGAAGTTTATCATCATTTTGCTGTCTGTAATGTCACAATTGTCAATCTTCAGAACCTCAAAGACCAAGTTCTTGCCACAGATTGATGATAGTTTTTGTCATACACATGGCCCTCTCATATGTATCATCCCCAATTATAGGACATCAGCTCTGCAAACCTCCTCTCATCACCCATCTGGAGCAGGAAGATGAAATGAAGATAGTAGAGCGAAGAATTCACCAAGATACCTGTTCATGTGAGCACCAGGCATATATGAATGTCTTGCCTACAAGATCTGTTTAGGGTGAAGGAAAAGGTTGCATTATGAAATGTCAATCAGGAGACTTTAAAAAATAACCCCTTTTATTTAGGGAGAAAGCAGAGACCCTTTGGTATGAGCTTCCTTATGTAGTTTCAGCTTTCCCTAATGTTTCATTTTTTGCCTTTCATTTCATACTTTGCTGTGCTCTGAAAGATCTATCTTGATTTTTAATATTTGCATTTCAAGTCATTGTCTGATTCTTACCATTTTGCATAGGTAATAATGGCTTGTCAACAACATGACTTTCAATCAAGACAGAATGATTCCTTAGTAAATTACACGAAATCCTAAACCATGTAAATGTCCTCAGTTTCACCATAAATGGATTTTTCTTTCATATTGTCTTTCTAAATCTAAGATCAATATTTGAAGAGAAATCCACATGGGGCTTACTATTTTGGTCATCATCCCACAATTTTATTTAATTAATTTTTGTTGATATAATAGTTAATTTACAGTTCTGTGTTAGTTTCTGCTGTACAGCAAAGTCAGTCAGTTATAGATATAGCCACTCTTAGTTTCTATTTGCATACAGGTCATCAAAGAGTACTGAATAGAGTTCCCTGTGCTATATATTCCACCATTTTATATAGGAACATGAGGTTATGTTTCCCATTTGTTTCAGATTGGGGTTGGGCATCCTCTGTTTTTGTCAATATATGATCACCCTGTCTTTTCCAAAACTTTTCCCTACTTTGTTCAGATGAGATGATTCTCCTTAGAACCGAACGACCACGCAAGAACAAGATATTTTGAAGAAATATACACTAAATGGCAAGAAGGTAAGATTCACATGGGATAATTTCTTGTCCTCACCTTAGAAGTCCAGAATTCTATAAGATAGAAAAGAACTAGAGCAGAGTTCCCCAATCCCTGGGCCATGGACTACTACCAGTCTGCACAGCAGGAGGTAAGTGATGGATGACCCCATTGCTCACGTTGCCACCTGAACTCTGCCCCCTGTCAGATCAGTGGCAGCATTATAAATATAATGCACTTGAATCATCTCAAAACCATCCCCGCCTCCATCCAGGGAAAAATTGTCTTCCACAAAAACCAGTCTCTGGTGCCAAAAAGGTTGGGGACTGCTAGACTACAGGGTAATCCAAGTGATATCACACTTATTTCACCAACAGAAAGCAGAAGCTACTGTTAAGTTTTCATTTGAAGGAAAGTCATAACTTAGCTCCAAAAATGGTTTCAGAGAATCCTTAATGTAAATATTTGCATAATGGAATTAGATATTAAATGTTTAAGATATCATTCACCCTAAGGCAATTTTACCTTAAATCTGTTGGAGAAACTTTAGTGGGATCTATCTGGTATAAGCAATCTGCCTATTGAAGCTAATAAATTCAGTCAAAAACTGCATATTCACTGAGAAAACATGAAACTCTCATGTTAATAAATTGCTTGTTAGACATGTCAAAATTTATACCGGGGGAGAGTCTCAGTCATGAACATGATAAATCTCATGATCATAATTCGTATTTTAATCATTAGGAACAAACTCTTGGAGGCAATACCATTCAATGCAGAGAAATTGTTGAAACCTTGAGTATGAAATCTAGCATTATTCAGAATAAGAGAATTTACCCAGGCAAAAAACTCCATCAGTACCCTGACTCTGCAGAAGCCCTTGGTGAATCTTCACATCTTAAGTCACATGAGAGAATTCTTCCTCAGAAGAAATCATACAACTGTGAAACAGATGAAAATTCCTTCATCAAGAGCTCTAACTTAGCCAGCCACAAGAGAAAACATACAAGAGAGGGATCTTATGAATGCAGTGACTGCGGGAAAGTCTTAAATTCAATCTCACATCTTAAGAAGCATGAGAAAACTCACATTAAAGAGAAACCTTTTGAGTGTAGTCAGTGTGGTAAAGTATTACAGAGCCATGGGTCCATTAAGTTGCACATGAGAACCCACACTGGAGAAAAACCATTCAAGTGTGATCACTGCAGGAAATCTTTCAGCTCAAGCTCTTACCTTACTCATCATAAGAGAATTCATACTGGAGAGAAGCCCTATGAATGCCATGACTGTGGAAAAACCTTCCAAGATAGCTCACTTCTCAGACAGCATGCAAGGACTCATTCAGGAGAAAAACCCTACCAATGTAATCAATGCAACAAAACTTTCAGTAGAAATGCTAGGCTTACCATACACCAGATAACACATACTGGAGAGAAACCCTATAAGTGCAATGATTGTGGAAGAACATTTAGTGTTCTCCTATACTTTAAACAATATAAGAGAATCCACACTGGAGAGATAGTCACTGAATGTAGCCTCTGTGGTAAAGCCCTAAAGAGTGAGGCATCTCTTAAGACACACATGACGATACATACTGGAGAGAAACCTTACAAGTGTAATCAATGTGGGAAAGCTTTCAGGCTGAACTCCAACCTTACCACACATAAGAAAATTCATACTGGAGAGAAACCCTGTAAGTGCAATGACTGTGGGAAAGCCTTCAGGGATCGCTCATGCCTTAAAGAACATGCGAGAATTCACACTGGAGAAAAACCCTTTACATGTAATCAATGTGGAAGAGCCTTCAGAGTGAAATCTTTCCTCATGTTACATAAGAAAATTCACATGAAAATGAAGTATGAATGTACGGAATGTGGGAAAACTTTCTGTGGTCCCTTATCTCATGGGAGGCATATGAAAATCCATACCAGGGGCAAGAAACCTTTTAAGTGCAGTGAATGTGGAAAAGCTTTTAGCAGGCATGATTCCCTTACAGTACACATGAGAACTCACACAGGGGAGAAACCCTATGAGTGTAATCAATGTGGAAAATCCTTCAGTGTAAAGTGTAATCTCACTGTGCACAAAAGAATACATACTAGAGAAAAACCCTATCTTGCAAGATCTGTGGGCTCAGTTTCAGTAAACCCTTACCCTTTCAGCGTCACGAGAGAACTCATGCTCAATAAGTCCCTTTTGATGATATCCATGTAAAGTAGCTTTCAGGGAACTCTTAATCTTTAAGACATACAACAAAATGCTAAGTGGAAAGAACTGGTTTTGAATAATGTGAGAAAGCCTCTGAATAATGCGTATATGGGAGAAGCCTAAGTTATGCAATGATTGTGAGAAATTTTTTATTCATTCATTATCCCTTAGAAGATGTGTAGTAATGCTGAAAGAAAATGTTTTAATATCTTCGAGACTTGTTACTTGAGAAAAATAAAAACCTAATGTTTTAAGCAACTATATTTTCTGTGTATTTGTTCTTTTGTTTTCCGTGTATGTGTGTGTGTAGTGGTGATGGTAGTACCGGTGGTGATGTGCGCTAGGTTACTTGAGTCATGTCCAACTCCTTGCAACCCTATGGACTCTATGGTGGTGGTGGTAGGGAGTTTTGTTTTGTTTTTCTTTCTCCCAGTTGGCTGTAATCACTAACCAATATAGTCCACAGATGATCAGTTTTAAAAAATAACTTTTACATATGGTTCAGTTCAGTTCAGTCGCTCAGTCATGTCTGACTCTTTGCGACCCCATGAATCGCAGCACGCCAGGCCTCCCTGTCCATCACCAACTCCTGGAGTTCACTTAGACTCCCATCCATTGAGTCAGTGATGCCATCCAGCCATCTCATCCTCTGTTGTCCCCTTCTCCTCCTGCCCCCAATCCCTTCCCAGCATCAGAGTCTTTTCCAATGAATCAACTCTTCACATGAGGTGGCCAAAGTACTGGAGTTTCAGCTTTAGCATCATTCCTTCCAAAGAACACCCAGGGCTGATCTCCTTCAGAATGGACTAGTTGGATCTCCTTGCAGTCCAAGGGACTCTCAAGAGTCTTCTCCAACACCACAGTTCGAAAGCATTAATTCTTTGGCACTCAGTGTTCTTCACAGTCCAACTCTCACATCCATACATGACCAGGAAAAACCATAGCCTTGACTAGACGGACCTTAGTCAGCAAAGTAATGTTTCTGCTTTTGAATATGCTATCTAGGTTGATCATAACTTCCCTTCCAAGGAGTATGCATCTTTTAATTTCATGGCTGCAGTCACCATCTGCAGTATAACAAAACTGAAAAACTATTTAGTATGGGGATATGTTTGATAGATATTTGCATGCATGCTTAGTCACTCAGTTATGTCCAACTCTTTGCAAACCCATAAACTATAGTCCGCCAGGCTCCTCTGTCCATGAGATTCTCCAGGCAAGAATATTAGAATAGTAGCCATTCTCTTCTCTAGGGGATCTTCCCAACCCAGGGATTGAACTTAGGTCTCCAAGATTGTGAGTGGATTATTTACCATCTGAATCACTGAGAAAGCCCCTTAATAAATGTTTGCCTATTAGATAAAGCTCTTAAGTTGTACTTACAAATCGCCTGTGTACCTCTACATTTCTCGTCTCCTATCACGTCCTGCACAAGGTCTGTAGTGAGTCTTCCCATGAAGACTGCAGGTGGTTCAGTTCTCCTTGGAATTATGAACTTTTCACAACACATTTTGTTTATACATTTAAATAATATACAAGAATGAACAAATGCATGAATCTTTACAAGGTAAAACACCTCTGGGACAGGGAGGCCTGGCATCCTGGTGTGCTGCAGTCCATGGCGTCACGGAGTCAGACACAACTTAGTGACTGAACAACAGCAGAATACCTTAGTATTAACTATTGCAAGCTCTGATCAAGATACAGAATACTATGGGCACATCACTCTGATTCCTGCCATCAGAATGTAGGCACTCTATGGAATCATGTATTTTTAATTCTTTTTTAAAACTGAAGTACAGTTGATTTACAGTGTTGTTTCAGGTGTTCAGCAAAGTGACTCAGTAATACATATATGTAGTTGTTCAGTCGCTAAGTCGCATCTGACTCTTTGCATGTCTGACTGTAGCCCACCAGGCTCCTATGTCCATGAGCTTTCCCAAGCAACCAAAGATTGAACCAGAGTCTCCTGCATTGGCAGTTGGATTCTTTACTACTGAGCCACCAAGGAAGCCTATATATATATATATATATATATATACACATATACATATTCTTTTTCATATTCCTTTCCATTATGGTTTATTCAGTTCAGTCACTCAGTCATGTCTGACTCTTTGTGACCCCATGAACTGCAGCACGCCAGGCCTCCCTGTCCACTGCCAACTCCTGGAGTCCACCCAAACCCATGTCCATTGAGTCAGTGATGCCATCCAACTATCTCATCCTCTGTCATCCCCTTCTCCTCCTGCCCACAATCTTTCTCAGCATCAGGGTCTTTTCCAGTGAGTTTATTACAGGATATTGAATATTAAATATAGTTCCCTGTACTATACAGTAGGACCTTATTGTTTATTTCATATATATAGTAGTTTGTATCTGCTAACCCCAGTATACTAATTTATTCCTTCCTCACCCCCTTTTACCATTCGGTAGCCATGAGTTTGTTTTCTATATCTGAGTCTGTTTATGTTTTCTAAGTAAGTTCATTTGTGTCTTTTTTTTTTTTTGACTGGACTGTGCAGCTTGCAGGAGTTCCTTGGCCAGGAATCAAAACCAGGCCCTGAAAAAAGAAACCAGGCCCTGGCAGTGAAGATAGAGTCCTAATTCCCTGGATGGCCAGGGAATCCCCTAGAAACATGTATTTTAAAAACAACTTTGTTGAGATATAATTCACGTACCAAAAATTTCACTCATTCAAAGTGTGCAATTAATTGACTTAAGTTATGTGTACTCTTGTGCCTGATATCACATGTTGTCACTTGTACCTGGCTTCTGCTCAGTATTACATTTTTGAGATATATTTTTGCTGTTGTATCTAGCCAGAGTTTATTTTCACTGTTGCATAGTTTTCCATAGAATGAATTTGTACACTGTATCATTCAACTGTTTTGGACATTTTATCTGTTTATAGCTGGGATATTTTACAAATAGTTGTCTTTTGATTCACAACTACATATTTTTGTTGGGTATTATTAAGGATTAGGTATGGCAAGGAGTCAGACACAACTGAGCGACTGAACTGAACTGATGGTAATATTTATTTCACAACTACCATGCAGTTTTCCAAAATAGTTGCACCAAATTTCATTCCTGCTCTCTTGCCAATATTTCATATTGCCTCTTTTGTTTGGACCATTTTGATGAGTATGTGGGGCCATATTTTGGTTTTTCTTATTTTTAAAAACTTACATTGAATACTTTTACACTTAGAGAAGGACTTCCCAGATGGTGCAATGGTGAAGAATCCACCTGCCAATGCCGGAGATGCAAGAGACTTGGGTTCAACCCCTGGGTCAGGAAGATCCCCTGGAGAAGGAAATGGCAACCCACTCCAGTATTATTGCCTGGAGAATCCTGTGGACAGAGGAGCCTGGTGGGCTGCTGTCTGTGGGGTCACACAGAGTCGGACCCGACTGAAGCAACTTAGCAGCAGCAGAAGCCAGTATTTTTGCTTGGAGAATTCCATGGACAGAGGAGCCTCATGGGCTACAGTATGGGGTCACAAAGAGTCAGACACAACTGAGCAACTAACACACATATCCCTCAGTTCAGTTCAGCCACTCAGTCATGTCCGACTCTTTGCAACTCCATGGACTGCAGCAAGCCAGGCTTCCCTGTCCATCACCAACTCCGGGAGATTGCTCAAATTCATGTCCATTGAATTGGAGATCCCATCCAACCATCTCATCCTCTGTCGTCCCCTTCTCCTCCTGCCTTCAATATTTCCCAGGAGGAGGGTCTTTTCCAATGAGCAGTTCTTCACAACAGGTGGCCACAGTATTGGAACTTCAGCTGCAGGATCAGTCCTTCCAATGAATAGTCAGGACTGATTTCCTTCAGAATTGATTGGTGTGATATCCTTGCTGTGCAAGGGACCCTCAAGAGTCTTCTCCAGTACCACAGTTCAAAAGCATCAATTCTTTGGTGCTCAGCTTTCTTTATAGTCTATCTCTCACATCCATACATGACTGCTGGAAAAACCATAGCTTTGATAGATAGACCTTTGTTGGCAAAGTAATGTCTCAGCTTTTATTAATACTGTCTAGGTTGGTCATAGCTCTTCTTCCAAGTAGCAAGTGTCTTAATTTCTTGGCTGCAGTCACCATCTGCAGTGATTTTGGAGCCCCACAAAATAAAGTCTATCACTGTTTCCATCATTTCTCCATCTGTTTGCCATGAAGTGATGGGATCAGATGCCATGATCTTAGTTTTTTGAACGTTGAGTTTTAAGTCAACTCTTTCACTCTCCTCTTTGACCTTCATCAGGAGGCTTTTTAGTTTCTCTTTGCTTTCTGCCATAAGGGTGGTGTCATCTTCATATCAGAGGTTATTGATATTTCTCCCGGCAATCTTGATTCCAGCTCATGCTTCATCCAGTTCAGCATTTCGCATGATGTACTCTGCATATAAGTTAAATAAATAGGGTGACAATATACAGTCTTGATGTACTCCTTTCCCAACTTGGAACCAGCCCATTGTTCCAGGTATGTTCTAACTTGCTTCTTGACCTGTATACAGATTTCTCAGCAGGCAGGTTAGGTGGTCTGGTATTCCCATCTCTTGAAGTATTTTCCACAGTTTGTTGTGATCCACACAGTCAAAGGCTTTAGTGTAGTCAATGAAGCAGAAGTAGTTTTTCTAGAATTCTCTTGCCTTTTCTATGATCCAATGGATGTTGGCAGTTTGATCTCTGGTTCCTCTACTTTTTCTACATCCAGCTTGACCATCTGGAAGTTCTCAGTTCACATACTGTTGAAATCTGGCTTGGAGAATTTTGAGCCTTACTTTGCTAGCATGTGAGATGAATGCAATTGTGCAGTAGTTTGAGCATTCTTTGGCATTGCCTTTCTTTGGAGTTGGAGTGAAAACTGACCTTTTCCAGTCCTGTAGCCACTGCTGAGTTTTCCAAATTTGCTGGCATATTGAGTGCAGCATTTTCACAGCATCATCTTATCCCTGAGAGTTCCCCAATATTAATGCAGTCAGTTTATTGGTCACTTCCTTCATAATTAGTCTTTTTCTTATGATTTTTTTTTTGACCCTTCCTTGCAGCATGTGGGTTCTTAGTTCCCTGAATAGGGATTGAACCCGAGCCCTCTGCCTTGGAATCATGGAATATTAACCACTGGACCACCAGGGAAGAGCCACTGTGATTTTTTTTAAAGATTGCTGGCTTATGCCTATTTTTCAGGCAACCTTGAAAAGCCTGCTTAAATAACTAGTAAATTTATTTCCTTGCTACTTTGTTTTGTCTTCATTGCTGTGTGTGGGTTTTCTCTAGTGGCAGCAAGCAGGGGCTACTCTTCATTGTGGAGTGCGGGCTCCTCACTGTGGTGGCTTCTCTTATTGCAGAGCATGAGCTCTAGGAGCACAGGCTTCAGTAATTGCAGCACCTGGGCTCTAGAGTGCAGACTCAGTAGTTTTGGCTCATGGGCTTAGTTGCTCCGTGGCATGTGGGATCTTCCCAGACCACGATTGAATCTGTGTCCCCTGCGTTGACAGACAGATTCTTAATCATTTGAACCAACCTTGCTCCTTCTTTCCTACAATGATACTAACCTCATTCATGCAGAGACTTTAATTTAAAAAGCAGAAAATCTTCTTGTGACTTTGTAAAGATCCCATGACACATTCTCTCCATCACTGAGTCTCTGTCCCTGTGGGAACTAAGCCGCTCTGGTTCTCCTTTAGTGATTTTGGCTCAGAGAAGCCTGGGAATTAGTCTAAGGAGAAGCCCATCACTTCCCTTCAGGTTAGACCCAAGATTCAAGAATGAGAAGCCCCGGAGGTGAGAGGAAATGTGGGGGGGAAATGACATATACCAGTCCTCTCAGGGTCAGGAAGTCAGCTATGCAGGAGTTCTCTCTTCTAAGAGCTGTGCACCTTAAGGATTTGAACTGCCTGAGGGAAGAAATGATGGTACACGTTTGGCTAATGAGGAGCTTTGAAAATTGAGCACCCTCACCCCCACCCCCGCCATACTCCCCTGGGCCACAGAGACTGTAGACGGTTCACCTGTGAACAGCACTACTCAGCACAGGAAACAGCGCACTTGAATCTCCTTCTGGGATGATCCTTCTTGCCCTGGAGCCAGTTGCCTTACGTGGGCCATCTACCCTTTGTGGGGGCAGATCTTCTGTCTCCATCCTTCAATATCCAGAGGAAAGGTAGATGAGTACATTGATAGCTCCAAGGTAATCTGAAGTGCCCAATAAATGCAGTGAGAAATTATTTGGCTGCAAATAATATAATCAATCTGATTTCGGTGTTGACCATCTGGTGATGTCCATGTGTAGAGTCTTCTCTTGGCTGCACTACCTAGGTGAGCAATATCTGGTGAGGAGGTCCTACTAAATTAAATGTTATTTACAATTTTTAATATATTTGAGAAATATATTTTAGCAGATTGAAATTTGGTCCTAGACTATTTTCTAGACTTTGCAGTAAAGTGTGAATTGAATTCCATTTGCTTACAAAGATAACTTATTCCACTTTTTAAGATTCATCTTTCTGCACATCTTTTATTCAGTTCAACTGAAGGACAGAATGGAATGGAACAGATAATAAGCTAACAGAACATAAGACTAACCTTTCTGAATACTACTACTAATAAAGTACATTTGCTCCCTTAGGTTCTATTTCAACAGAAAAGACATGTATCCATCTCATCAAAAGGAATGTGAGAGGTCTCTAAACACCAAAATGAAAGATTCAGAAATTCATTCTTATTATCAGGGAAAGAAAATAAATGTCTGGCTAATGTATTTGTTGCAGAGGATTTATCACAAAACAAACAGGAAATATGGGTGCTAAAGTGGTATTAATGAATTTAAGGATTATCATAAGGGAAAAAGAGCAACAATTAATTGATGATATATTTGAGAACTTTTGACAGTTAGTTCCTAATACTGAATAGAAATTGACCGAATGAGGTGGAAAAGAATAGCAAATGGGTCAGAGACAAAATGGTGAATTCCTTACGCAACAATACCCGCAACGAGATTTGTGTAAATTTCAACTACATCCATATGTTGTTAGTGTGGTAGATTATCATTTAAAACAAAGCTACATTTATCTATATAAGAATTATTTAATTAAGAAGTAAAGCTATATTTTAAGAGTGGCAACCAGTTTGCTTAGACCTATCACATCTCTAGACTTTTATGATGCAGATTATTAAGTTGAGTTAATTTGGCATTCTATAAATATGTCTAAGAATTAAATCACACATTTTTAAATATCTCTAATAAGTGAATTTTTCCTAATGTATCAAAGTACTAACATTATGAATAGTCTCAGTGCTTACTTGTGTCAAAACAAAATACAACACAAAAGGTGACTTGGTGGTGGTGAAGTCGCTCAGTCGTGTCCGACTCTTTGCGACCCCGTGGACTGTAATGTACTAGGCTTCTCTGTCCATGGGATTCTCCAGGCAAGAATACTGGAGTGGATTGCCATTTCCTTCTCCAGGGGTTCTTCCCAACCCAGGGATAGAACCCAGGTCTCCCGCATTGGAGGCAGACACTTTAACCTCTGAGCCACCAGGGAAGCCCTAAAGGTGACTTAAAAAATACCTATTTTAGTGCTCAGTGTTATAGTTATTAATTCTTATGGAATGATTCTATGTAAGGGAAATTCAGTTCATTGAAGGTCAAATGACCACTAGAAATATTAAAGAAAACGGCAGGTCTCCAAGTCATCATTTTGCTACCTCTTGATAGCACTCGCCCTTCATGTTTCTTTTAGTGATTATAAGTGTGAATAATTTATAAATTTATAACCCGGAAAAATTCACAATGAATGATAGTATCTCCTGAACTTAAATTAGAAAATAGCCAAGTTGATCGTGTTACTCTCCAGAACAATTAATGCAGTGTTCTATGAAACCACTTTTCATTTGAGAATGTCTAAAATGGAAGGAAAATTGAAACAGATATGAAATCTTAAGTAATTCAATTTTATGTAAATTTATGTATGAAACAAAAAGCAGCACTGCAATGAAATCTTCTGGGCTTTAATTTGATTCAGGTCTGATACATATTTTGACCATCTTCTCTTCATGCACAAAGGGAAATACTCCAGATAGAACAAGTCATTGACTGCCTAATGTACATCAATCAAACTTGCTAACTTATGATGTTTCTCAAGGGTATTAGCTCTTTGGTACTCGTTAGAAATATAAATGGACATCGTGGTGTGGGTATACTGTGTGCAATGGAGCAGGGAGGCGTGATATTCCACGTGCCATATCCCTTTACTTCAAACAACTAATTATGGTCTGCTATATATCTTGTTTCTCAAGGGTCAGAGATATTGTTAGGAATCCTCAGTGTTGCCAGTTTAAATTAAAAGAGATGGCAGACAGATTCATCTAGGGTGTTAAGCATAAAGGAAGGATAAAACCCTTGTCACTCTAGGAATTTCATGCTAAAGAATCTGAGTACAGGAAGCCAGAAGACTTAATTCACTCTATTTGGTAAATTTTATTTATTAAAATTGTAACCCCTAAATAAAGAAAAAATATAGTTTATTCTGAGCAAATAATTTGGTATATTTATCTGTAAAGGCAATTCCATGAATCAATTTCTGATTAAATCACTGATAGTACAGTCAACAGAGTATTTTAAAAAGAAATCATTTTTCTGAGCACAGTGTCACTAATTTGTAGAATGTTCTTCTCTCTTTTGCAAAGAAACATATATTATTTAGATTTGCTTGAATAATTAAATTTAGAGTTTGGAGCATATTTAGGTTATAAAAAAATCAATAAACTTAGGTAGGCTATCATTTATTAAATAGGGTAAAACCCATACTGAAGTCAAATCTACCTTATTAGATAAAAATATAGTCTTGATAGTCAGAAGAAACAACTTTTGATTCAGCATAATTTAATCATCTTTTTCTGGATTAGAAATACTACCAAAAACAGGGATTGATTTATTTATTTATATACATGATGCCATTCAATGCTGAGCTACCAACTACAAAATTTGAGATGAACAGAATTCAACACAAAATTAATGGTATAAACGTTTCTTCCATGGGCTAGACTTTTGTTTAAATGCTGGAATTAATGACAAACATCATGAAGCTTATGTCCATGACATATAATGAATATAAATGTAAGTAAAAACTTAGATATTAATAGTTACCTATCTCCTGAGAAACCTCTATGCTGGTTGAGAAGCCACAGTTAAAATCTTACATGGAACTGACTGATTCCAAATTGGGAAAGGAGTAGACAAGGATTTATATCATCACCCTGCTTGTTTAACTTCAATGCAGAGTACATCATTGAAATACCAGGCTGGATAAATTATAAGATGGAATCAAAATAGCCAGGAGAAATATCAACAACCTCAGATATGAAAATGATTCCCCTCTAATGGCAGAAAGTGAAGAGGAATTATAAAGCTTCTTGATAAAGGTAAAAGAGGAGAGTGAAAAAAATTGGCTTAAAACTCAACATTCAAAAAATGATCATGGTATCTGGTCCTTCACGTCAAACAGAAAGGGAAAAAGTAGAGGCAATGACAGATTTTATTTTATTGGGCTCTTGAATCACTGTGGATGATGACTGAAGCCATGAAAATAGAAGACACTTGCTCCTTGGAAGGAAAGCTATGACAACCTAGACAGTATATTAAAAAGCAGAGATATCACTTTGCTGACAAAGTGTATAGTATAGTCAAAGCTGTATAGTCAAAGCTATGGTTTTTCCAGTAGTGATGTATGGATGTGAGAGTTGGACCATAAAGAAGGCTGAGCACCAAATAACTGATGCTTTCAAATTGTGGTGCTGGAGAAGACTCTTGAAAGTCCCTTGGACTGCAAGGAGGTCAAACCTGTCAATCCTAAATGAAATCAACCCTGAATATTTATTGGAAGATCTGATGTTGAAGCTGAAGCTCCAATACTTTGTCCACCTAGTGGAAAGAGCTAACTCACTGGAAAAGATCCTGATGCTGAGAAAAAATGAAGGCAAAAGGAGAAGGAGGTAGAAGATGATGAAATGGTTAGAGAGCATCACAGACTCAATGGACACAAATTTGAGCAAACTCAGGAGACAGTAGTGAACAGAGGAGCCTGGCATGCTGTACTCCATGGGGTTTCAGGAATTGGGTACAACTTTGGTTACTGAACAATAGCAACATCAGCTACACATGATGTTAAACCATATGAATGAAATACAAAGTGCATTCGCAGTAATGGAAGGAAGTCAGTTTAATAGTGTTGTCAGAAATTCCTCAAGAGGGAACCATCTAAACCCAAATCTGAAAGATAATAGTGGATCAGCTCTACTAGGAACTTTGGCGGGGCTTTCCAGAGTGGACTTTCCCCACATCAAGGTCAGGAGTGGAGGCTGTGCTTCACTGGAGTAGCCATGAGGAGATACCTCACGTCCAAGGTCAGAAAAACACCAGCAAGACAGTAGGTGATTGAGTGGTGGCTGTGTGATGCAGAAGTGGCTGTGAGGAGATATCCCATGCCCAAGGGCAAGGGAGAAGCCCCTGCAAAATGGTAGGAGGGGCAAATTCACGTTTAGAATCAAACGCCATTTCAGCCAGATATGCTCAGAGGGCTCAAATAAACCTGCATGCACCAGGACCCAGGAGAAAGGAGCAGTGACCCCACAAGAGACTGAACTAGACTTGCCTGGGAGTGTCCAGGAGTCTCCAGTGGAGGCATGGATCAGTGATGGCCTGCTGCAGGGTTGGGGGCACTGAGTGTAGCAGTACATGCATGGGAGCTTTTGAAGGAGGTCACCATTATCTTCATTACCTCCACCATAGTTTGGCCCCAGGTAAATAGCAAGGAGGGAACACAGCTCCACCCATCAACAGAAAATTGGATAAAAGATTTATTTCGTATGGCCCTGTCTATCAGAACAAGACTCAGTTCTCCCCTCAGTTAGTCTCTCTCATCAGGAAGCTTCCGTAATCCTCTATCCTTCTCCATCACAGGGCAGACAGGCTGAAAACCACAATCACAGAAAATTAACCAATCTAATCACATGGACCGCAGCCTTCTTGAACTCAATGAAACTATGAGTCATGCTGTATAGGGCCACCCAAGACTGACCCATCATGGTGGAGAGTTCTGACGAAATGTGGTCCACTGGAGAATGGAATGGCAGACCACTTCAGTATTCTTGCCTTGAACAGGATGAAAAGTGAAAACGATGGGACACTGGAAGATGAAGTCCCCAGGTCGGTAGGTGTCCAATATGCTACTGGAGATCACTGGAGAAATCTCTCCAGAAAGAATGAAGAAACAGGACCAAAGCAAAAACAACACTCAGTTGTGGATATGACTGGTGGTGGAAATAAGGTCCGATATGTAAAGAGCAAAATTGCACAGGAACCTGGAATGTTAGGTCCATGAATCAAGTCAAATTGGAAGTGGTCAAACAGGAGACGGGAAGAGTAAACGTCAACATTTTAGGGATCAGCAAGCTAAAATGGATTGGAATGGGTGAATTTAACTCAGATGAGCATTATATCTATTACTGTGGGCAAGAATCACTTAGAAGAAATGGAGTAGCCATCATAATAAAAAAAAAAAAAAGAGTCCGAAATGCAGAGTACTTGAATGCAATCTCAAAAACGACAGAATGATCTCTGCTGGTTTCCAAGGCAAGCAATTCAATACCATGGTAATCCAAGTCTATGGCCTGACCAGTAATGCAGAAGAAGCTGAAGCTGAATGGTTCTATGAAGACCTCCAAGACCTTCTAGAACTAACACCCAAAAAGATGTCCTTTTCATTATAGGGGAATGAAATGCAAATGTAGAAAGAAAAGAAACACCTGGAGAAACAGGCAAATTTGACTTTGGAGTACAGAATGAAACAGGGCAAAGGCTAACAGAGTTCTGCCAAGAGAACACACTGGTCATAGCAAACACCCGCTTCCAACAATTCAAGAGAAGACTCTACACGTGGCCATCACCAGATGGTAAACTCTGAAGTCAGATTGATTATCTTCTTTGCAGCCAAAGATGGTGAAGCTCTATACAGTCAGCAAAAACAGAACTGGGAGCTGACTGTGGCTCAGATCATGAACTCCTTGTTGCCAAATTCAGATTTAAATTGAAGAAAGTAGGGAAAACAACAAGACCAATCAGATATTACCTAAATAAAACCCCTCACGATTATACAGTGGAAGTGAGAAATAGATTTAAGGGACTAGATCTGATAGACAGAGTGATTGATGAAGTATGGATGGAGGTTCATGACATTGTACAGGAGACAGGGATCAAGATCATCCCTAAGAAAAAGAAATGCCAAAAAGCAAAATGGCTGTCTGAGGAGGCCTTACAAATAGCTGTGGAAATAAGAGAAGCCAAAAGCAAAGGAGAAAGGAAAGATATACCCACTTGAATGCAGAGTTTCTGAGAATAGCAAGGGAGAGATAAGAAAGCTTTCCTCAGTGATCAATGCAAAGAATAGAGGAAAACAATAGAATGGGAAAGACTAGAGATCTCTTCAAAAAAACTAGAGATTCCAAGGGAATATTTCATGCAAAGATGGGCTCAATAAAGGACAGAAATGGTATGTATGGACCTCACAAAAGCAGAATATATAAGAAGAGGTGGAAAGAATACCCAGAAGAGCTGTACAAAAAAGATCTTCACGACCCAGATAATCACGATGGTGTGATCACTCACCTGGAGCCAGACATCCTGGAATGTGAAGTCAAGTGGACCTTAGGAAGCATCACTCTGAACAAAGCTAGTGGAGGTGATGGAATTCCAGTTGAACTATTTCAAATCCTAAGAGATGATGCTGTGAAAGTGTTGTACTCAATATGCCAGCAAATCCAGAAAACTCAGCAGTCATCACAAGACTGGAAAAGGTCAGTTTTCATTCAAGTCCCAAAGAAATGCAATGCTCAAACTACCACACAATTGCACTCATCTCACCTGCTAGTAAAGTAATGCTCAAAATTCTCCAAGTCAGTCTTCAACAGTAAGTAAACTATGAACTTCCAGATGTTCAAGCTGCTTTTAGTAAAGGCAGAGGAACCAGAGATCAAATTACCAACATCTGCTGGATCATCGAAAAGCAAGGGAGTTCAAAAAAAAAAAAAAAAAAAAAACACATCTATTTCTGCTTTATTGACTATGCCAAAGCCTTTGACTGTGTGGATCATCATAAACTGTGTAAAATTCTGAAAGAGATGGAAAATTCTGAAAGAGATGGAAAATTCTGAAAGAGATGGAAAATTCTGAAAGAGATGGGAAAATACCAGACCACCTGAACTCCTCTTGAGAAATCTGTTTGCAGTTCAGGAAACAACAGTTAGAACTGGGTATGGATCAACAGACTGTTTCCAAATAAGAAAGAAATACATCAAGGCTGTATATTGTCACCCTGCTTATTAACTTATATGCAGAGTACATCATGAGAAACACTAGATGAAGCAAAAGCTAGAATCAAGATTTCTGGGAGAAATGTCAATAACCTCAGATATGCAGATGGCACCACCGTTATGGCAGAAAGCAAATAAGAACTAAACAGCCTCTTGATGAAAGTGAAAGAGGAGAGTGAAAAAGTTGCCTTATTGCTATATATTCAAAAAGCTAAGATCATGGCATCCACTCCCATCAATTCATGGCAAATAGATGGGAGAACAGTGGAAACAGTGGCACTCTTTAATTTTTTTGGCTCCCAAATCACTGTAGATGGTGACTGCAGTCATGAAATTAAAAGATGCTTGCTCCTTGGAAGGAAAGTTATGACCAACCTAGACAGCCTATTTAAAAAGCAGAGATATTACTTTACCAACAAAAGTCCATCTAGTCAAGGCTATGGTTTTCCCAGTAGTCATGTATAGATGTGAGAAGGTGAAGTGAAGTCGCTCTAACTCTTTGCGATCCCATGGACTATAGTCTAATGGGTTCCTCTGTCCGTGGAATTTTCCAGGCAAGAATACTGGAGTGGGTTGCCAATTCCTTCTCCAGGAGATCTTCCTGACCCAGGGATTGAACCCTGTTCTTCCACATTGTAGGCAGACGCTTTACTGTCTGAGCCATCAGGGAAGTCAGATGTGAGAGCTGGACTATAAAGTTGGACTGAGCCCTGTAAAATTGATCCTTTTGAACCGTGGTGTTCGAGAATCCTCGTAAGAGTTCCATGAGCTGCAAGGAGATCCAACCAGTCCATCCTAAAGGAAATCAGTCCTATTATTCATTGGATAAACTGATGTTGAAGCTGAAACTCCAATACTTTGGCCACCTGATGCAAGACCTGACTCATTTGAAAAGACCCTGATGCTGGGAAAAATTGAAGGTGGAAAGAAAAGGGGAAGACAGAGAATGAGATGGTTGGATGACATCACAGATTCAATGGGCGTGAGTTTGAGTAGACTCCGGGAGTTGGTGATGGACAGAGAGGCCTGGCATCTGCAGTCCACGGGATCACAAAGACTCAGTCATGATTGAGCAACTGAATTGAACTTCCAGAGTGCAGATATGTTCAGAAGCCCAAAGTAAAGAATTGTCTTGGCATGTCTAGAAAACAAGAATGAAGACATAGTGGCTGAAAAATATGTAGCAAAGACAGAAATGGTGAAAAGGAACAAAAACAATCATATCTTTAAGATAATTGTAGGCCACCAGAAACAGTGAGTTTTGTTGTTGTTTTTCCCTGAACACAATGGTAGCCATAACAGTATATGACTGTCATAAACCAAATGATGCTATTACATTTAGAAAAATGCTAATTATGTAGGAGAGATTTTTTTTTTCTGTGTGTGTGAGACTTCAAGACTTCCTATTCACATAAATAAGTCTAGAAATTCTCTTCAATATTATTTTTCTTTTTAACTACTAATATTTCTAGTTGATATTTTAATGTTAATGTTTGTTTCATTAGTTGTTCTCTGGCTGTTTTTGTAGTTCTCTTTCTCTCTTCCTTTGTGTTTTGATAGTTTTCTTTACTGTTAGATTTGCTTCTCATTTTCTTTTATGTGTTTAAAATAAATGATTACTTGTTACAATGAGGTTCACTAATAGTGTCCTATGTAAACAGTAGCTTGCTTTAATTGATAACAATTTAGATCTGAACATATTTCAAAGTCCCATCTTTCTACCATCTTATATTCTGTGCTTTTAATGATACAGTTTACATTTATTATTTTATGTATCCTTTAATTATTGTAATTTTACTACTTTTATGTGTTAACTTTTATGCTTGTTTTTTAAGTGATTGATTCATTGCTTCTATTATATATTGACCTTATCCAGTGATATTTTTACTTTCACAAATTTCTTATTACTAACTAGTGCCACCCTTTTTCAGCTTAAGGATGCCCCTTAACATTTTTTGTTTAGTGTTAATGAATTCTTTTAGCTTTTGTTTATTTGGGCAACAAATAAAATGTGCACAATTTGAATGTGTTTTATAATATTTGGTATATTATATTGTGGACTGGTAAATAGCTGTATGTCTCTATTCTAATGATAGTCCATAACTCACAACTCTAATTAAAGTGTCAAGATAATCACTGCTATGAGGATTAAAAGAAGTCATCCCTGAATTTATTCCTGAGACTATAGCTCCCTTTTCTCAGATTGTGTCTGAGAAAGGATTTAAAAAAAGCAAACAGAGAATTACAAAGTTCATGTCACTAACAAGGAAGATCTACATGTGTTCTATATATTTAATATTTCTTCTTGTAATACACTCCTCAGAACAAAGATAGAATCACATTAGATTTCCTATGACAATGCACCTCTGAATCTCTGACAGTCCTCATTTTACCAGTAAAGACAAATGTATGAGCAGAAATGATAACAAAATATTGACTGTTCTATCACTGTTAACTGCAAACAAAATCATTTGCTTTGAATAGCTTTTTAAAAAATATCATTTATTATACCTTTTATCTTATCTATTAATATCTAGCTGCAGTGTTTTTAATTAGATTTTAAGTATTATTCTTCCTTTTTTTTCCCACATAATGCAGTTTAAGTAACCCATGAATATTGATTATATCCAGTTTTTAGTTGAATAGTTACTTATAATTCTTATTATATCCAATGATGTAAAATTACCTTACAATTTAATGTTGATAAAGCATTTAAAAAATGGTTACATGGATGGCATCACTGACTCAATGGATATGACACAGAAAGGTAAATATTATTTTTATGTCACTAAGTTGCATCTGACTCTTTGTGACCTCATGGATTGAGGTGAACATAACAATACTGGTTTGTACATTTAATTTGTAAGAAAACAGATCTCAAGTTAAACATTTGGACCACAATAAAAATGGACAATATATTTATAAATATTTGATTGGTATTTTTTAAAGATAAGAATAAAAATATCAATAACCTCAGATATGCAATGACACCACACTTATGGCAGAAAGTGAAGAGGAACTAAAGAGCCTCTTGATGAAAGTGAAAGAGGAGAATGAAAAGCTGGCTTAAAATGCAAATTCAAAAAAATAAGATCATGACATTCAGTCCCATCACTTCATGGCAAATAGATAGGGAAACTGACAGATTTTATTTTCCTGGGCTCCAAAATCACTGCAGATGGTGACTGAAGCCATGACATTAAAAGATGCTTTCTCCTTGGAAGAAAAACTATCACAAACCTAGACAGCATATTCAAAAGCAGAGACATTACTTCTCCAACAAAGGGCTGTCTAGCCAAGGCTATGGTTTTTCCAGTAATCATGTATGGATGTGAGAGTTGGACCATAAAGAATGCTGAGTGCTGAAGAAGTGACACTTTTGAACTGTTGTGTTGGAGAAGACTCTTGAGAGTCCCTTGGACAGCAAGGAGATCAAACCAGCCAATCTTAAAGGATACCAGTCCTGAATATTCATTGAAAGTACTGATGCTGAGGCTGAAGCTCCAATAGTTTGGCCACTGGATGCAAATAACTGACTCACTGGAAAAGACCTGATGCTGGGAAAGATTGAAAGCAGGAGGAGAAGGGATGACAGAGGATGAGATGGTTGGATGGCATGAGTCAGTGGACTCAATGGATATGAGTTTGAGCAAGCTCCAGGAGTTAGTGATGGACAAGGAAGCCTGGTGTGCTACAGTCTGTGGTGTTGCAAATAGTAGGACACAACCGAGCCACTGAAATGAACAAAACTGAACTGAATAAATGGAACAGCTTAATTGCTCACTGATGGAGGAATCAATAAAGAAAATGTGGTGTTTATTATATAGTGGAATGTTATTCAGCCATAAAAATTAAGAGTCTTGGCATTTGCAAAAACATGGATGAATGAGGAGTAGATTATGCCATGTTTTTGCAAGTGCCAGAATTCTATCCTCTTTTATGACTGAATAGCATTCCACCAGGATTCCCTGTCCCTCAACATCTACCAGAGTTTTTTGAATGTTGAGTTTTAAGCCAGCTTTTACACTCTTCTCTTTCACTTTCATCAAGAGGCTCTTCAGTTCCTCTTCACTTTCTGCCATAAGGGTGGTGTCATCTGATATCTGAGGTTATTGACATTTTTCCCAACTGTGTTTCATTCAGTCTGACATTTCACATGATATACTCTGCATATAAGTTAAATAGGCAAGGTGACAATATACAGCCTTGATGTACTCCTTTCCCAATTTGGAATAGGTCCATTGTCTCATGACTGTTTCTAACTGTTGTTTCTTGACTTGCATACAGATTCCTCAGGAGGCAGGTAAGATGGTCTAATATTCCCATTTCTTTAAGAATTTTACACAGTTTGTCATGATATACAGCCAAAGGCTTTAACATAGTCAGTGAAGCAGAAGTAGTTGTTTTTCTGTAATTCTCTTGCTTTTCCTATGATCCAACGGTTGTTGGCAACTTGATTGCTGGTTCCTCTACCTTTTCTAAATCCAGCTTGGACATTCAGAAGTTCTTGGTTCACATACGGTTGAAGACTAGGGTGGCAAATTTAGAGCATTACTTTGCTAGCATGTGAGAGGAGTGCTATTATGCAGCAGTTTGACAATTCTTTGGTGTTGCCTCTCTTTTGGATTGGAATGAAAGCTGACCTTTTCCAGTCCTGTGATGACTGCTGAGTTTTCCAAATTTGCTGGCATATTGAATGGAGCATTTCAGAGCATCATCTTTTAGGATTTGAAAAAGCTCAGCTTTTGTTCATAGTGATGTTTTCTAAGGCCCATTTGACTTTACATTCCAGGGTGTCTGGCTCCAGGTGAGTGATCACACCATCGTAGTTATCTGGGTTATGAATATCTTTTTTGTATAGTTCTTCTGTGTATTCTTGCCACCTCTCCTTAATATCTTCTGCTTCTGTTATATCCATGCTGCTTCAATCTTTTATTGATCCCATCGTTGCATGAAATATTCCCTTGGTATCTCTAATTTTCTTGAAGATATCTCTAGTCTTTCCCATTCTATTGTTTCCTCTATTTCTTTGCATTCATCACTTAGGAAGTCTTCCTTATCTTTCCTTACATTCTTTGGAACTCTGTATTCAGGTGGATGTATCTTTCTTTTTCTCCTTTGCTTTCATTTCCCTTTTCTCAGCTATTTGTAATTACGTCTCAGACAACAATTTTGACTTTTTTAAATTTTTATCTTTTTTTTCCATTTATTTATTTATTTTGGAGTCTAATTGTTTTAAAATATTGTATTGTTTTTGCCATACATTGACATGAATCTGCCATGGGTGTACATGTGTTCCCCATTCTGAACCTCCCTCCCGCCTTCTTCCCCATCCCACCCCTCTGGGTTATCCCAGTGCACCAGCCCCAAGCACCTTGTATCATGCATCGAACCTGGACTGGTGATCCATTTCACATATGATTGACTTTTTGCATTTTTTTTTCTTGGTGATGATTTTGATCACAGCTTCCTGTACAATGTAACAAATCTCTGTCCATAGTTCTTCAGACACTCTATCAGATCTAATTCCTTGAATTTATCACTTTCACTGTTTAATCATAAAGGGTTTGATTTAGGTCATACTTGAATGGTCTAGTGGTTTTCCCTACTTTCTCCAGTTTAAGTCTGAATTTGGTAGTGAGGAGTTCATGATCTGAGTCACAGTCAGCTCCCAGTCTTGTTTTTGCTGACTGTATAGAGCTCTCAGTCTTTGACTGAAAAGAATATAATAAATCTTATTTTGGTATTGACTACCTGATGATGTTCATGTGTAGAATTGTCTCTTGTATTGTTGGAAGAGGGTGTTTGCTATGACCAATGCCTTGTCTAGGCAAAACTCTGTCATGTCTGACTCTTTGGAACCCCATGGATTGCACCATGCCAGGCTTCCCTGCCCTTCATCATCTCCTGGAGCTTGTTCAAATTCATACTGATTGAGTTGGTGATGCCAGCCAACCATCTCATCTTTGTTTTCTCCTTCTCTTCTTGCCTTCAGTCTTTCCCAACATTAGTTTCTTTTCTAACAAGTTGGCTCTTTGCATCAGGTGGTCAAAGTAGTGGAGCTTCAGCTTCAGCATCAGTCCTTCCAATGAATATTCAAGGTTGATTTCCTTTAGGATTGACTTGTTTTTTCTGCTGCAATCAAGGGGACTCTCAAGAGTCTTTTCCAACACTACAGTTCAAAAAGTCATCCGCTTCACTTATACTCATGGCTGATTCATGTCAATGTATAGCAAAATGAATACAGTATTGTAAATCAAAACAAACTAAAAAATAAAAATTAATTAAAAAAAAAAAGTCATCCGCTTTTTGGTGCTCAGCTTTCTTTATGGTCCAACTCTCACATCAGTACATGACTACTTGAAAAATCATGGCTTTTTATATACAGACCTTTGTTGTCTAGGTAATGTCTCTGCTTTTTGATACACTGTCTATGTTTGTCACAGCTTTTCTTCCAAGGTGTGTACATCTTTTAATTTCATGGCTGAAGTCACCCTCCACAGTGATTTTGGAGTCCAAGAAAATAAAGTCTGTCATTGTTTCCATTGTTTCCCCATCTATTTGCATGAAGTGATGAGACTGGATGCCATTATCTCAGTTTTCTGAATATTGAGTTTTAAGCCAGCTTCTTCACTGGTCACATTCCCTGGGGAGTTTCATTCCCCCAGGTTGGGAAATCTGTTGTGGGCCTTACAACTTTGGAACAGTGTGGGAACTTCTTTGGTATAATTGTTCTCCAGTTTATGGGTTGCCTTCTTGGCAGCTCTATTGTGGGGCTTATGACAATCTCTTTCAAGAGGACTTACGCCACATGCCTTGCCTCCCAGGACTGCTGCTGCCACAGCCCCTGTCCCTGCTGCGGGCCACTACTGACCTGTGCCTCTTCAGGAGACACTCAAACCCTCAAAGCCTGGTCTGACTCAGTCTCTTGTGGAGGTCAGTGCTTCTTTCTCTGGGTCCTGATGCACGCAAGGTTTTTTGGGTTTTTTTGTACACTCCAAACATCTCTGGTGGTTATTGGGTTTGCTTTTAAAAGTTATTGCATCCCTGCTACTGTCTTGTTGTGGCTTCTCCTTTGCCCTTGGACATGGGGTATCTTTTTTTGGTGGGTTCCAATACTGTTTTGCAGCTAGCTGCGATTTTGGTATTTTCTCAGGAGAATGTTTTCTATTCTCATATCCTATTCTGTCATCTTCTTTGATCTAGATCAAGAGTTATCATATGTTTATCTATTTATTAACATGTTTTAAATAGCTTATACATTATTTTATTAAATATTCAAATTAAGATTATCAGAAAGGGAAACTTGCACAGTCTTCCCACCCCTGTGAGAACACGTCCTATGCCTAGAACATTTCTTTATAAGGAGGTAAGGAGAATTCACAGCCGTAGAAGTCACATATCCTTGTTTGAAAGAACATTTTCCAGTTCTCGGCTTGATCTATACTTTGTTCTGCTTTAGGAGGGTTCATCACATGCCACCTGGCCAAGTCTACTCCTACATCTGTTCTCAGGGAAGAGGGAATACCTCCTTGGCCTCCAGCACATGATGGCTATATGCTGGGTTGACCATGGGGTTACTGACATGCACTGTCGAAGCTGATCTTACTCTGTCTCTCATTTATGTCAGGAAAGTGTTATTCTTTTCCTTGTCTGCATTAATGTCTTTCTGAACAACTCTGACACTTGCAGTAGGTTGATATCCTGGGACTGCTGCTCCTGGTAGCAGGCATTGTCATGCCCTTTTTTTTTTCCTGTATGTGATGGGATTTCTTCTTTGGGGGTGCAAGCAGATGTTTCTTGCTAAACAAAGCCTATATGGCAGCTATTATTACACCTATTTAACAGATGAAAATTTCAATTTTTTCTTATTTTTAAATAACTGTTTTATTTATTAATTATTTGGCCATGCATCATGGCTTGTGGGATCTTAGTTCCCCAACCAGTAATTAAACCATGACTTTTGGAATTGAGAGGTCTAAGTCCTAACCTGGACCACCAGGGAATACTCAAGAATTTGCTAAAAAATATATTTATAATTGTATGTTGTCATAAAACTATTAAAAAGTGATTTGGGTTTGAGTCTATTGTATTTTTATTCCAAATTTATAATCATTGTTACCAAGTTTCCCTATTATATCTGCAATTTTTCTAAATATATTATATACTTTTACCTTTCTATAATGTGTTATCGCTATATGTATAGAATTTTTATATTTTTCATTAAAGCACACTAATGTACAAAGCATCAGTAGGTAGAGTTACAAAGGATAACAGATACACATTTGACTGCAAGAGCCTAAAAAACACAGCAATTAATATTTATATTTTATGAACAAATATTAAGCATTGAAATTTTGATACTTAGTAGCATAGAAGAGTCTTGATTGGTACCCACTTGAAATTAGGTCATTTAAATTAGTTCAGGCAGATTTCTAAGACACCTGCCTTTTATTTAACCTTGCAACAATAAGATTAAATTGCTCATCAAATTGTTCTTGTCTTGTAGGAAATTACTAATATCCAATCTAAGGAGAATGATTTATGTAAGAAAGACAGTTTAAAAGAGAATAAAACATGAACAGTGAAATCAAATGAAAGTCTGGTTTATACATATGGTAAAGAGAAAAAAGGACACTTAGAAAGGATACTAAAATTGCCACAGTGATGTGCCCAATCCATAAATTATAATTTCACAACAATGTCATAATAAAACATAATGTGGTTCATTAATCAGAATATAATTTTTGAAATTGATAATAAATTCAAAAAGTTTTATCCAGTGGGGTTTTAAGAAGATTATTTTTTCTAATTTGTTATTACCAGTACATGATGCATAGAAAGGATATAATACTATCATCTGATTAAAACAAAGTAACTGAAAAACAGAAATAATATGTCAAAGGTATATAACATATACAGCTAGAAAGGAATCGACAATGTACTTTACGCACTATTCCGTAAGAGAACTACCACATTAGTGAAAATCAGTTATTTCTTATTTTTACACTTCATCTCAAAATTATATTGGTAAAAAAATCAATGCTTTGTTTTAAAACAAACCTTAATTTTCAGCAGCTCTGGAACTAACCAAGTGTGATGATACATACTTAGTTGGTAATTTTTGTCCATATAAGTTCCTTATACCTACCCAAGAGCAGGGGCTTCCCTGGTGGCTCAGGTACTAAAGAATTTGCCAGCAAGGCAGGGACCCAAGTTGATCCCTGTGTCGGGAAGATCCTCTGGAGAGGGAATGGCTACCTATTCCAGTATTCTTGCCTGGGAAATCCCATGGACAGAGGTGCCTGGCAGGCTACAGTCTATGGGATCACAAAGAGTCAGAAATGACTGAATGATTAAACACACACACACACACACACAGACACACATGCATATCCAAGAGCAGACATGACCCTTTGTAAAGTATATGAATCCAACAAGTGAAATAACAGACAGTAAAGCAACTAATATACTCACGATAGAACATCTACTCTGGGTCAATTAACATTATATACTGTTTAATTCAGCAAAACAGTGACAGTGTGGAATAATCAAAGGTAATATATATGAAGATTAAGAGCAAGTCTTTGCTGTCAGACAGACTTGGATTTTGTCACCTATGTAATTTTCCTCAAGTTAAATTTCTCTAAGCTTTTATCTCTTAATCAGTAAAATATTAATGATAATATTAATAATAATGATAACATATTTTCAATAGGCTGATTGAGATGAATAAATGGTGTATTGCATGTTAAGTTTAACACATTAAAATTGTTCACTAACTGTGGGTTGTTAATTTAACAAAACTTTGTTATAAGCATTAAGTAAATACACTCTCAGTTATTAACTCTATCAATTTGTCTGTAAATAATGCTTACAAAAAAGCAAAAAAGAAAAAGATATCTAATTATTTGCTTTAGTCTAGCTTTAATGTACTGGCTGTGTCTAATATTCATTGAAAATTTGTTTAAAAAATTATTTCTTGGGTACAAAGCTCTAAGACTAGATTCATATCATAAAATGCATGAATTTGAAAAAAACAAAATCCTATTGAGTTTTCTTTGACCAGTCTGATTGCTATCTTTGGGTGAACTTTCAAATAAAAAAAAAAATTATAATCCAAATATTTTTGATGGAGATACTAGGTTGCAAAACTAAGAACATTCTCATGCTGCTGCTGCTGCTGCTAAGTTGCTTCAGTCATGTCTGACTCCATGTGACTCCATAGACACAGCCCACCAGGCTCCTCTGTCCCTGGGAGTCTCCAGGCAAGAACACTGGAGTGGGTTGCCATTTCCTCCTCCAATGCATGCACGCATGCTAAGTCACTTCAGTCATGTTTGACTCTGTGCGACTCTATGAACAGCAGCCCACCAGGCTCCTCTGTCCACAGGATTCTCTAAGCAAGAATACTGAAGTGGGCTGCCATTTCCTTCTCCAAGGAACATTCTCATAGAATGGGCTAATTATTTTAATAAAAAACAAATTGTGACCCTATGTCTCTATGCATTAGTCTTATATATTTACATGATGCCAGTGATAGGTGAGGCAGACATTATAATTTGATAACCTGACAATAATATGTAGGCAATGTAAGGATTTTCAGGTGGGTTAGTAGTAAAGAACCCACCTACCAAGCAGGAGATGCAGGAGACGGTTTGATCCCTGGGTCAGGAAGATCCCCTGAAGAAGGAAATGGCAACCCATTCAAGTATTCTCACCTGAAAAATTCCCTGGACAAAGGAGCCTGGTGGGCTCAGACCATGGGGTCACAAAGAATTAGACACGACTGAGCAACTGAGCATGTATGTAAGAGTTTTACTGGCAGCTGGCAGTAGAGAGCTGTCAAAACTGCTAACTGAGAAATTGCACTGCCATTCTCCAATTCTTTTCTCCTTTGTTCCTTTTTAAAATTATGTTAGGAATAGCATTTTAATATAAATATTGTGTTAGGTAGCAAAACCTATTTGAAAAAAATCACATCTTGCATTAAGTTCTGTACTGCTCAAAATTTTACTCAGGATACTGTATGAAGAAATGCTAAGTGATGTGTAGGAATTTATAACATGCTACTCATGGTCACTTGTGTTTAGTTTATGATACGAAGAAAATAAAATTTGTAAAAAGTATCCACTTGCATTAAATAAAAAAGACATTCACATCCATATTGGCACTAATGAAACCTTTAAACATACTTGTCTTCAGAGTCAAAGAGTACATTTCAGTCATTATGCTACCATAGGGTCATGCTATCTAATCTGATTTGCCAAAAAATACACTGATTTCAGACTTCCCTGGTGGCTCAGAGGTTAAAGCGTCTGCCTCCAATGTGGGAGACCCGGGTTCGATCCCTGGGTTGGGAAGATCCCCTGCAGAAGGAAATGGCAGCCCACTCCAGTATTCTTGCTTGGAGAATCTCATGGACTGAGGAGCCTGGTGGGCTGCAGTCCATGGGGTCACAAAGTGTCAGACACGACTGAGTGACTTTACTTACTTACTTACTTACACTGATTTCATACTTTACTTAATAGCTATATTCTAAAATATGAAATTTTAATTTTTTTACCAGATATCAATAACCTATTTTTTATATATTTTTTAAGTTTATCATATTGTGGTTTGCTTCAAGTTGAAATGGATAAAGTACCACTCTCTTCAAATAACTATTGCCTTTTACTAAATGATCCAATAAATTAATGCTTGTTTGATAGGTGTGTATACTGCCTTTTCCCACTCAATAGGAAGTTGCCAGTGCTATCATGGAGAGCAATATCTTCTCGTTCTATATGTCTCAAAGGATCAACAGTTAATATAGTATTTTCTGTAACAATTAAATTAAAGTGCTAAAGATTTGTTTCACCATATGTTCAATTTTTTGATTAAGTAGTACCTTAAAGGACATTTTAATATGGTAAGTGCCTTTCTTGCATAAGCCAGACTTTACTTTTTAAGTGATGAGTGGCTTTATGCCACTACATTTTCATGCAAAAATAATTGCTATATAGCCTTATAAAGAAAATATATTCATCTGTGTAGGCTGATTCTGAAATACAAATACCAAAAGAATTTTGCATTGCTATACAGACAAAAAACATCAAAAGTTACAGATAATAAAGAGTTGTATAACATATAGCCATTAAAAAATAAAGAGCCAGCATTTATGAATCTAAATTTAATCAGAAAACATTTTATGTTTTCTGAAATAAAATTCTATATAACATGATATTCACTTGCTAATTCATGACTTTATCTGAATTTGAGGAGATTCCCATTAACTGAAGCATGTGTAATACTCATTTCACCAGAATACATGAAGCTAATTTTGAAGTCTAGTCTTGACCCACAAGGTCAAGTAGGCTCTCAAAACATTTACACATTCTCTTGAGAAAATTTCAACAGAGGGGGCAGATTCTATGAATAATGTTTAGCAATTTTCTACTTGTGGACTTGATGGAGTTACTGGCACCATACTTACACCCCTCCATGAGCAACTATAAAACTGGAAAAAGTACACTTTAAAAAACTCAACTTATTCTAATCTTCAAAAAATAGGCAGCACATTTACAAAGCCACAGTCATCTAGACAGTATGGTACTGGCACAAAGACAGAAATATAGATCAATGGAACAAAATAGAAAGCCCAGAGATAAATCCACACACCTATGGACAGCTTATCTTTGACAAAGGAGGCAAGAATATACAGTGGATTAAAGACAATCTTTTTAACAAGTGGTGCTGGGAAAACTGGTCAACCACTTGTAAAAGAATGAAATTAGATCACTTTCTAACACCATACACAAAAATAAACTCAAAATGGATTAAAGATCTAAACATAAGACAAGAAACTATAAAACTCTTAGAGGAGAACATAGGCAAAACACTCTCTGACATAAATCACAGCAGGATCCTCTATGATCCACCTCCCAGAATACTGGAAATAAAAGCAAAAATAAACAAATGGGATCTAATTAAAATTAAAAGCTTCTGCACAACAAAGGAAACTATAAGCAAGGTGAAAAGACAGCCTTCTGAATGGGAGAAAATAATAGCAAATGAAGCAACTGACAAACAACTAATCTCAAAAATATACAAGCAGCTTATGCAGCTCAACTCCAGAAAAATAAATGACCCAATCAAAAAATGGGCCAAAGAACTAAATAGACATTTCTCCAAAGAAGACATACGAATGGCTAACAAACACATGAAAAGATGCTCAACATCACTCATTATCAGAGAAATGCAAATCAAAACCACAATGAGGTACCATTTCACACCAGTCAGAATGGCTGCGATCCAAAGTCAACAAGCAATAAATGCTGGAGAGGGTGTGGAGAAAAGGGAACCCTCTTACACTGTTGGTGGGAATGCAAATTAGTACAGCCACTATGGAGAACAGTGTGGAGATTCCTTAAAAAATTGCAAATAGAACTGCCTTATGATCCAGCGATCCCACTGCTGGGCATACACACCGAGGAAACCAGAATTGAAAGAGACACGTGTACCCCAATGTTCATTGCGGCACTGTTTATAATAGCCAGGACATGGAAGCAACCTAGATGTCCATCAGCAGATGAATGGATAAGAAAGCTGTGGTACATATACACAATGGAGTATTACTCAGCTATTAAAAAGAATACATTTGAATCAGTTCTAATGAGGTGGATGACGCTGGAGCCGATTATACAGAGTGAAGTAAGCCAGAAAGAAAAACACCAATACAGTATACTTACACATATATATGGAATTTAGAATGATTGTAATGATAAACCTGTGCGCAAGACAGCAAAAGAGACACAGATGTATAGAACGGCCTTTTGGACTCTGTAGGAGAGGGAGAGGGTGGGATGGGTTGGCAGAGTGGCAGTGTAACATGTGTGATATCATAAGTGAAATGAATCGCCAGTCCAGGTTTGATGCAGGATGCAGGATGCTTGGGACTGATGCACGGGGATAATCCAGAGAGAGGGTGTGGGGCGGGAGGGTGGAGGTGGGTGTCGGGATTGGGAGTTCATGTACACTCGTGGCTGATTCACGTCGATGTGTAGCAATATGAATACAGTATTGTAAAGCAAAACAAACTAAAAAAAATTAATTAAAAAAATAGGCAGCACATGATTATAATCCTTTAGAAAAATGGGTCCACTTATGATTCCTGTTGAGCCCTACAATTTCATTGGCTTCCTGCCAGGAGGTGTTTTCCATGCATCAGTACAGAATAGCAGCCTCACTGAACTGAGAAGACAGAGACAGAGGAAGCAGATACACCTATAATTCCACAGGCAGAATAACCAAGAGGAGGAAAGTAGGCAAAAAGTGAAATCAAAGTCACTCAGGTGTTCCAACTCTGCAACCTCATGGATTGTAGCTTGCCAGGCTTCTCTCTCCATGAAATTCTCCAGGCAAGAATTCTGAAGTGGGTTGTCATTTCCTTCTCCAGGGGATTTTCCCAATCCAGGAATTGAATCAGGGTCTTCTGCACTGCAGGCAGATTCTTTATCTTTGGAGTATGCAGAAAGGAAATCTCCAAAAACTAGATGAATTTCTCCTTGGATCTATTGTCCAGTACTGAATTGCAGATAAGTAGGATAAAGCCCCAATAGGATGGCAAATAATGACTTTAAAAGTACAAGTTGAACAATTTTTCACAGCTCATACTAGGCTGAGAGACGTTCTAGTAATGACTAGTCAGGGTGGAGAATCCTCCTTGAACACCTGGTGCATTTAACATGATACAGATCATGCTTAGTAAACTTGAATTTTTCCTGGATGTGGTCTGTTTTTATTTCCTAGTAACAGAATGTTTGATGAGCTTCCAAAGGATCCAGATAATTGAGGAGTCTGATAATTGCCTGACTGAAACAACTCCTTTACTCTTTAAAGGAGGACAACAATACCCAGCACTCAATAATGTGAAAGTTACATTCTCCATGCTTTAGTCAATAGTTTCTAGATATGTATGACTTCAGCTTTAGCTTAGAACATGGAAAACTACACAACAAGGTCACTGTCATCCTAACTAGCAATGATACAAATCTGTGCAATATACAAAATCATGTTTTGAACTCCCGAGAAACACTGAGATCTCAAGGCAGCAGGTAAACTGAATTCTAAACAGTGATGATGAGCCACTCTGAGGACAGTGGAAATATATCAACTGTTTGAACTTTGGCAGACCACTGAAGCAAGTCATAAAAATACACAAGAAGAAAAAGCCTGAACATGCAGTGACTCTCTAGAGGACAAGTGTGGACTAACTTGAGAGTCTTGAACTGGTAGAAACCCTAGATACCAGAGGAGTCCTCAGTTACTAACTGAAGTGAGGAAAAGTGAAAGTCGCTCAGTATGTCCGACTCTGCAACCTCATGGACTGTTTAGCCTGCTAGGCTCCTCTGTCTGTGGAATACTCCAGGGCAGAATACTGGAATGGGTTGCCATTCCCTTCTCCAGGGAATCTTCTCAACCCAGGGACTGAGCCCAGGTCTCCTGCATTGCAGGCAGATTCTTTGCTGTCTGAATGGGCCTCCATCAAGTGCCTATAAGAAAGACTGGGAGGAGGAGAGGTGGCCTGGGACAGCCCCCTCATTGTTACAGGCACACAGGGGCTGCTGAGTTCTGAGACTGGAACAGAAGTGCTAAGCAGGACTCATTTGTGCCCCAGGCCCAGCATAAACACAGAGTAGTAATTAACTTGGAATAGAGATGAGGTCTGCCAGCACCAAGAGCCTAAAGGCTCCTATTAAAATAGGAGGCAAAGTTTGTCTGTTTCTGGGGATGACCATCACTGTCCTGGCATGATTTAGCCTGAGGAGGAACAGGTACTCAGAGAGCAACTTGGCCTATAGAGATAATTATTAAATATATATATATATATATATATATATATATATATACACACACACTAAGACACATCAAAGTAAGATGACTGAAAACCAAAGATAAAGAGAACTCATCAACAAAAATAAAAAGAATGATTATGTACAGAAGAAAAATGAATAATATAGATATAATAAATGAGTTTATTCCTTGTCAAGATATAGAAACAGTGACAGTTACCTTACTATTTGAAATGACTATCAAAGAGAGATAAACTGTAAAAAATAAAGATATTCAAGATATTAAAGTTTGGGTAACTAAGAATGGCAATCCTTACAAGATAGGAAACAAATAGGGTTAAGCTTTACAATTGTCCCAGCTTACTACCTAGAAAGATTCTTCAATATAAACTATGCTAATACTTTGGGCTTCCCTGATAGCTCAGTTGGTAAAGAATCTGCCTGCAATACAAGAGATCCTGGTTCTGTTCCTGGGTTGGGAAGATACACTGGAGAAAGGATAGGCAACCCACTCCAGTGTCCTTGGGCTTCCTTGTGGTTCAACTGGTAAAGAATCTACTCGCAATGTGGGAGACCTGGGTTCAATCCCTGGGCTGGAAAGATCCCCTGGAGAAGGGAAAGGCTACCCACTCTGGTATTCTGGACTGGAGAATTCCATGGACTGTATAATTCTTGGGGTCACAAAAAATCAGACATGACTGAGTGACTTTCACGTCACTTGGGTTCAAGAATGCTTTATTTGGAATCAACTTTGATTATCTCTAAAATGTAAAAAAGTATAATTACTGAATCACATTATATATATTTTGAAGGCTTTTGAAACAATTTAACCAATTTCTCTTCAGATTGCTCATACAAATATCTATACATATCATCAGTATATATACCAGTTCATTCTTTTCAAATTATTATAAATTGCCTTGTTTTTGCTTACCTCTCACACTTCTTTCAAGAGAGAATTATCTTTTTTTTTTTTTTTAATCTCAAAGCCTAGTGTGATTCCTAGAATAAGAGATGGCTGGCATTCATAAGTTTTTATAACTTAGTATGTGTGCCTGACAGGAATTATCTCTAAGTATATGATTTTATCAGGTAACTTCAGAAGGCAAGTATCTTTGAGTTCAGAATGAAGATGTGTATATTCATTATCAACTGATGAGTCAGAACTATCAGAAGATATGTTATGAAATCTGGGTGCTTTAAGATGAAGGACACAATAGTCATCAAAAACATATTAATCAATAACAGGAGGAAACAGAAAGTTGTTGAGTTAGAGATTTCCCTTAAATAAATATAAAATTTTCAGTGTAGATGATGATTTAAAAAGGCAGGAAAACAAATCACTGTTTTGAATAGAATGATGAAAGTGGTAGGACAGTGGTTTTTCTTTTGGGGAGTGGCTCTGAAGCTGGCTGAAAATTATCAATAAGTTTGAGAGAAAATTTATGGGTATTTGAAAACTAGACCAAGGAGCTGAGAATATTTTTTGTGTTTATTCTTTATTTGTTGGCTGCTGGTGATGGTGGTGTTTTTATTTGAGCAGTAAAGAGAGGAACACATTTTTATTTGTTTATTTCATGTATTAATTTTAGATTAATTCACTAACACTATGGAGAATAAGTGGGAGGATGGAAAAACACTGAAGACAAGACAGATAATGAGACGACTAAAATGTTAAATAAAATGTTGTATAAGCCTGCATTAAGTTATAGCATAACGTAGTATAAGTAGTCTAAAAATTAGTAGTCACATATCTACACAGGTTTATGTAGCTCTTCCTTTAACACATCCTTTTAAAAGATCCATCTCAAAAGTTTTTAATTCCTCTGCTACTGCTAAGTCACTTTAGTCGTGTCCGACTCTGTGCAACCCTATAGATGGCAGCCCACCAGGCTACGCCATCCCTGGGATTTCCAGGGAAGAACACTAGAGTGGGTCGCCATTTCCTTCTCCAATGCATAAAAGTGAAAAGGGAAAGTGAAATCTTTCAGTCGTGTCTGACTCTTAGCGACCCCATGGACTGCAGCCTACCAGGCTCCACTGTCCATGTGATTTTCCAGGTAAGAGTACTGGATTGGGGCGCCATCAGCCATGATCAAATATCATTCATTGTCAAGTCTTGACTCAGTATAGTTTCATGATCTAGACTAAGAATTTTCTATGTTCTGTTTTGAGTCTCTTGGAAAATAAGACATGCTACAATAGGACAATGTTGTCAACAGAAAGAGATTAGCAATGCATGAAATTGAGGAAGAAAACATAAGAAAGCAGTCTTGATTGTGTTTCTTAACCAAACACAATAAAGTTGATTGTTGCTACCATTATTTGGATTCTAAGTCAAATAATTAACTAGACTCTTAATTAAAAAGTGATTTAGGGGGAAAGTATTGCTACTGAATCAGAAGTAATGAGAAAACAATAAACTTGATTCTATTCTTTTCATAGAGAAATAATTAAGGGGATATGGAAAAGTGGGAGAATTAGAGAAATAAACCAAACGAATTGAAATCAGAAGTGGAGGGAAAGAATAAATTATTCTTTGAGTTAAAACAGAGCTTTATTTTTTCCTTGAGAATAACTTCACAGTTTTTAATTTACTTAAATTGTATAAACTTAATCATCTCACATACCAGTAAAGTAATGCTCAAAATTCTCCAACCCAGGCTACAGAAGTATGTGAACTGCGAATTTCCAGATGTTCAAGTTCTGGTTTTAGAAAAGGCAGAGGAACAAGAGATCAAATTGCCAGCATCCATTGGATCATGGAGAAAACAACAGAGTTCCAGAAAAATATCTATTTTCCACTTTCTTGACAATGCTAAAGCCGTTGACTGTGTGGATCACAATAAACTGTGGAAAATTCTGAAAGATATGGGAATACCAGACCACTTGATCTGCCTCTTGAGAAACCTATATGCAGGTCAGAAGCAAAAGTTAGAACTGGACATGGAACAACAGACTGGTTGCAAATAGGAAAAGGAGTACGTCAAGGCTGTATATTGTCACCCTGCTTATTTAACTTCTATGCAGAGAACATCATGAGAAATGCTGGACTGGAAGAAACACAAGCTGGAATCAAGATTGCTGGGAGAAATATCAATAACCTCAGATATGCAGATGACACCACCCTTATGGCAGAAAGTGAAGAGGAGCTAAAAAGCCTCTTGTTGAAAGTGAAAGAGGAGAGTGAAAAAGTTGGCTTAAAGCTCAACATTCAGAAAACGAAGATCATGGCATCTGGCCCCATCACTTCATGGGAAATAGATGGGGAAACAGTAGAAACAGTGTCAGACTTTATTTTTTGGGGCTCCAAAATCACTGCAGATGGTGACTTGAGCCATGAAATTAAAAGACGCTTACTCCTTGGAAGAAAAGTTATGACCAACCTAGATAGTATATTCAAAAGCAGAGACATTACTTTGCCGACTAAGGTCTGTCTAGTCAAGGCTATGGTTTTTCCTGTGGTCCTGTATGGATGTGAGAGTTGGACTGTGAAGAAGGCTGAGCGCAGAAGAATTGATGCTTTTGAACTGTGGTGTTGGAGAAGACTCTTGAGAGTCCCTTGGTCTGCAAGGAGATCCAACGAGTCCATTCTGAGGAGATCAACCCTGGGATTTCTTTGGAAGGAATGATGCTAAAACTGAAGCTCCAGTACTTTGGCCACCTTATGCGAAGAGTTGACTCATTGGAAAAGACCCTGATGCTGGGAGGGATTGGGGGCAGGAGGAGAAGGGGACGACTGAGAGTGAGATGGCTGGATGGCATCACGGACTCAGTGGACGTGAGTCTAAGTGAACTCCGGGAGTTGGTGATGGACAGGGAGGCCTGGCGTGCTGCGATTCATGGGGTCGCAAAGAGTCGGACACGACTGAGCAACTGAACTGAACTGAAACTATGGTGGAGATAATGAAGATAATGGTGACATCCCACAAAAGATCCCATGCATGGACTGCTACACTCAGTGTTTCCAGCCCTGCAGTAGGCCCCCGTAGACCCATCCCTCAGCCAGAGACTCATAGACACCCATCGGCAAGTCCAGGACAGTCTCTTGTGTAGTCACTGCTCCTTTCTCCTGGGTGCTGGTGTTCAAGGTTCTGTTGTGCCCTCCAAGAGTCTATTTTCCAGTCCTGAGTAAGCTCTGGCAGCTCTATGGTGGAATTAATGGTGACCTCCTTCAAGAGGGTTTATGTCATACCCAAGTCTGCTGCACCCAGAGCCTCCTCCCTGCAGTAGACCACTGCCAACCCAAACCTCCACAGGAGACACTGAAACACGGTTATGTCTCAGTCTCTGTGGGGCCACGGGGTCTTGGGGCACAGAGATTTATTTGAGCCCTCTGAGTGTCTCTGACAGGAATAGGGTTTGATTCTAAACTCAAATTTGTCCCACCTATCATCTTGCTGCCGTCCATAGGCTCATGAAGAATAGACACGCCCGAGTGACCAAACTGAAAAATTACATCATAATAAAATGGATAGGAGCATAGATCTCACATATAACAAAACCTCTCCAAAAACAAGTTTGATATAAATGTAAACTTATAACAAATAGCTTAATAAATTTTCTATGAAGTACTAAATTCTAGGCAGTGTGTATTAGGTCTTCATTAAGAAAATATATCTTACTTATGCTAAATCAAACTTAAACTTTAAGAAAGTTAATGCGAAAATTCCTGGGCTAGTGCCAGAATGTTAGAAATGTATAAAAAATCAACTCTGAAGCATTGAGACTCTAGATGCCCTCAAGTATTTCTCACAGAATTCCTTTTTTCTCCCAGAGAATATTCTCAGCAATGTAAAAGTATCTAGCAGTTTGAAGGTGATATTTTTACAGCTTTTTGGCAATGTAAATAGTATAAACATCCTTTCTTACATTGTCTTTGGTTTGCAAAACTCTAGGGAGTCACTGTTAGTAGGTCCAATAAGGATAATGTGTATTTCATCAATTAATCAATCACTTTAACTAAAAGACTGAGAATATGGTGACAGAGCTCATATAAGGAGGCTATGACTCCCTTTTAGACAACTTGGGTAAATTGCAGAAGAATTCATTCTAAAAATAATGAGAGGCTACTACAGAAGTAGATTGTGCTAGTATTAGTTGCTCAGTCATGCCTGACTCTTTGCAACCCATAGACTGCTGCCTGCCAGGCTTCTCTGTCCATGGAATTCTTCTGGCAGGATTATTGGAGTGGGTTGCCATTTCCTTCTCCAGGGAGATTGTCCTAAGCTGAGAATTAATTAATGTCCACTTACAGGTTTGAACTAACTTTGCTATACATGCTAACTATGGTTTTGAAGTATATTTCTATTACTTTTTAATAAATGGGAAATTGAGAAAACTTTTAAATTACATGGATTTACAAAGTAATATAATGAAACAAATACGTACAGTTTCTGATGAAACAAAGTGTACTTCAGATAAATAAAACATCCAATATTTGACTTGAATTCTACCATTCAAGAATAAACAATATATTGGGATATAACTTTAAAAACAATTGTTTGCATTTTCATGTACATTTCAAATAAATATCATATAATATATAACATCCCATGATTTATTTTTCCATTTCCCATCACTTCCTGGGAAATAGATGGGGAAACAGTGGAAATAGTGTCAGATTTTATTTTTTTGGGCCCAAAAACACTGTAGATGGTGACTGCAGCCATGAAATTAAAAGACACTTAGTCCTTGGAAGGAAAGTTATGACCAACCTAGAGAGCATATTGAAAATCAGAGACATTACTTTGCCAACAAAGGTCTGTCTAGTAAAGGCTATGGTTTTTCCAGTGGTCATGTATGGATGTGAGAGTTGGACTGTGAAGAAAGCTGAACGCCAAAGAATTGATGCTTTTGAACTGTGGTGTTGGAGAAGACTCTTTTTTTTTTAATTAATTTTTATTTTTTTGTTTTGCTTTACAATACTGTATTTGTTTTGCTATACATTGACATGAATCAACCACAAGTGTACATGAACTCCCAATCCCGACCCCCACCTCCCCCTCCCGCCCCTCACCATCTCTCTGGATTATCCTCATGCATCAGTCCCAAGCATCCTGCATCCTGCATCGAACCTAGACCAGGGATTCATTTCACTTATGATATCATACATGTTACACTGCCACTCTCCCAAATCATCCCACCCTCTCCCTCTCCCACAGAGTCCAAAAGGCTGTTCTATACATCTGTGTCTCTTTTGCTGTCTTGCGAACAGGTTTATCATTTATAATGGCCAGGACATGGAAGCAACCTAGATGTCCATCAGCAGATGAATGGATAAGAAAGCTGTGGTACATATACACAATGGAGTATTACTCAGCCATTAAAAAGAATACATTTGAATCAGTTCTAATGAGGTGGATGAAGCTGGACCCAATTATACAGAGTGAAGTAAGCCAGAAAGAAAAACACCAATACAGTATACTTACACATATATATGGAATTCAGAAAGATGGTAATGATAAACCTGTATGCGAGACAGCAATGGAGAAGACTCTTGAGAGTCCCTTGGATTGCAAGGAGATCCAACCAGTCCATTGTAAAGGAGATCAGCCCTGGGTGTTCTTTGGAAGGAATGATGCTGAAGCTGAAACTCCAGTACTTTGGCCACTTCATGCAAAGAGTTGACTCATTGGAAAATACTCTGACGCTGGGAGGGATGGGGGCAGGAGGAGAAGGGGATGACAGAGGATGAGATGGCTGGATGGCATCACCAACTCGATAGACATGAGTTTGAGTGAACTCCAGGAGTTGGTGATGGACAGGGAGGCCTGGCGTGCTGCAGTTCATGGGGTTGCAAAAAGTTGAACATGACTGAGCGACTGAACTGAACCGAACTGAATTGAATATGAAGGGAAACTTTAAATATTAGGAAACAAAAGAATTCATCTTAGTGCTTTCAGAACACGTCATACATTGAAATAATAAGTAAATTATGCAAGAGATGCAAGCAGGCATGGGTTCAATTCCCCGATCAGAACAATCTTCTGGAGGAGAGCATGGCAACCCACTCTAGTACTCTTGCCTGGAGAATCCCATAGACAGAGGAACCTGACAGGCTATAGTCCATAGGGTGATAAAGAGTCAGACATGACTGAAGCTACTGAACTCGCACACAACTCTTACGTAGATGCCTTTGTTTCTATTCAAGGAATGATGCTAAAGCTGAAACTCCAGTACTTTGGCCACCTCATGCGAACAGTTGACTCATTGGAAAAGACTCTGATGCTGGGAGGGATTGGGGGAAGGAGGAGATGGGAACGACAGAGGATGAGATGGCTGGATGACATCACCGAGTCAAGCAGGCATGGGTTCAATTCCCCGATCAGAACAATCTTCTGGAGGAGAGCATGGCAACCCACTCTAGTACTCTTGCCTGGAGAATCCCATAGACAGAGGAACCTGACAGGCTATAGTCCATAGGGTGATAAAGAGTCAGACATGACTGAAGCTACTGAACTCGCACACAACTCTTACGTAGATGCCTTTGTTTCTATTCAAGGAATGATGCTAAAGCTGAAACTCCAGTACTTTGGCCACCTCATGCGAACAGTTGACTCATTGGAAAAGACTCTGATGCTGGGAGGGATTGGGGGAAGGAGGAGATGGGAACGACAGAGGATGAGATGGCTGGATGACATCACCGAGTTGATGGACCTGAGTTTGAGTGAACTCTGGGAGTTGGTGATGGACGGGGAGGCCTGGCGTGCTGCGATTCATGGGGTCTCAAAGAGTCGGACACGACTGAGCAACTGAACTGAACTGAATTTACTTCTATTCATAATTATATTATTGTCACTACATAATTAAAAAATGAGGCCTAATACACGCATGACTTGCTTCCTAACCTCATCATAAGTCATTTATAGCACCTGCTCAGAAAGGCCTATGCTCATTTGAACCAAAAACCTATTTCTCAAGACAAGACCTATTACCCTTTCCTCAGTTCATTTTTTTCCATAGACTTCTCATATATCATATATCAGTACTATTTTTTGACTTCTATATTTTTGCTTGCTGTTATCCCCCCAACTAGAAGTTTTATTTATTCATTTATTTATGTTTAAGTTTTAACATTAATGAGACTGGTCATTGTCTTTCCCTTTCCTTCTCTCTGTAGTGGGGTGGTTAGTACATTTAAAGTTGTGTCTTTAATATTCTCTGATTGCAGTTCCAGTTGGCATATCATGTCGGTGTCTTACTTTATCCACTGATATGTTGCATTAACTTTATTGACAAAATACAGGAAATGTACCTTTTTTAGAATTACAATTCTGATTTCCTATGACAATGAAGACATGATATCATAGAACTTCATTTTTTTTATGTACTAAGGAAAATTATTTTGAAATTTAAAGCAATTTCTCTAAATCACATTGAGATCACTACACAGTGAGTTCTCATGAGTCTTGTTACCATCATGTGAATTGCTATTTACTACTCTATTTCAAAAATGATAATTTTATATAATTCATTTTCAGTATCATTTTTGTATATTTACCAATGAAGCTAGCATGATTTAACAGAATTAACTTCAAAAAGTAAATAATTTTCATGACTTAATTCACACATAAATATAAAACAAATTTATGTTTGCATAAGCAATACTTCTGATATTTTTGTTTACAGGATAAAATTATGAATACATACCTAGACTTATTGGATTTTTGGTAGTATAAATCAATGCCTTTGCAAAAAATAGGTTGCAGCAAAATTATGAAATATTTATTCTGTAAAAATAATGTCCTGGGTGCAGCAAACCCCAAAAAGAGCAACATGACCTTATTTTATTAACATGCACATTCATTAAATATTAAATAATTTAACACATATGAGCAGTTCACAGAATGTTAAATAGCCATGCTGTTTCTCCACTCATTTCAATTTTATTGATTCTCTCTCAAAAGTAAAGCTTAAAGAATAATATAGTATTGTTTATTGTCCATCGTTTTTACAGTTTTCCCATAAGATAACAGATGTACCAAAGAGCAATATGCAAGGAAAAAGCAAATCTATGTCTTTCATCCCATGTTTAATTAATGATTTCCAAAATATTTCAAGACCTTGTGAAATTCCTGCTTGACTAATTTTGAAGAAACTAGACTGTTTTATTGTGTGGATAAATGAGTTCACCCTTTTGCAGAATATCATACCTTCCAAATTGTATAAATTATCTGTAATCGTGTTTACATTTGAAGTGTCATCTTTTTTTTTGTCATAGGTCAAAATATTTCCTTCTATTTGTGTTTCTACTTTGGTCTTGCTTTCAATGTTTTATCGACAATAGAGCATAGGTTTTTTCTATCATATTTTTCTTTTCCCTTAGCACTTCCAACAGCCATCATCAGGTCCTTGTTACTTCATCCATAAGCAAAATATTCTACAAACTCTTTTCTTTCCTTAGTTTAGCTGTATTATTTCATATCATGTTTATTCTTAATATTATTTTGTTTGTATATTCAAAACCATTATCAGTTCAGTTCAGTTCAGTTCAGTTCAGTCCCACAGTCGTGTCTGACTCTTTGCGACCCCATGAATCACAGCACGCCAGGCCCCCCTGTCCATCACCAACTCCAGGAGTTCACTCAGACTCACGTCCATTGAGGCCATGATGCCATCCAGCCATCTCATCCTCGGTCGTTCCCTTCTCCTCCTGCCCCTAATCCCTCCCAGCATCAGGGTCTTTTCCAATGAGTCAACTCTTCGCATAAGGTGGCCAAAGTACTGGAGCTTCAGTTTTAGCATCATTCCTTCCAAAGAAATCCCAGGGTTGCTCTCCTTCAGAATGGACTGGTTGGATCTCCTTGCAGTCCAAGGGACTCTCAAGAGTCTTCTCCAACACCACAGTTCAAAAGCATCAATTCTTCTGTGCTCAGTCTTCTTCACAGTCCAACTCTCATATCCATACATGACCACAGGGAAAACCATAGCCTTGACTAGACAGACCTTAGTCGGCAAAGTAATGTGTCTGCTTTTGAATATACTATCTAGGTTGGTCATAACTTTTCTTCCAAAGAGTAAGCACCTTTTAATTTCATGGCTGCAGTCACCATCTGCAGTGATTTTGGAGCCCAAAAAACAAAGTCTGACACTGTTTCTACTGTTTCCCCATCTATTTCCCATGAAGTGATGGGGCCAGATGCCATGATCTTCGTTTTCTGAATGTTGAGCTTTAAGCCAACTTTTTCACTCTCCTCTTTCACTTTCAACAAGAGGCTTTTTAG
>SJXQ01005531.1:0-29497 GCA_006408695.1 Aepyceros melampus | reverse complement strand
AAAATAAAGTCTGACACTGTTTCTACTGTTTCCCCATCTATTTCCCATGAAGTGATGGGACCAGATGCCATGATCTTCGTTTTCTGAATGTTGAGCTTTAAGCCAACTTTTTCACTCTCCTCTTTCACTTTCAACAAGAGGCTTTTTAGCTCCTCTTCACTTTCTGCCATAAGGGTGGTGTCATCTGCATATCTGAGGTTATTGATATTTCTCCCAGCAATCTTGATTCCAGCTTGTGTTTCCTCCAGTCCAGCATTTCTCATGATGTACTCTGCATAGAAGTTAAATAAGCAGGGTGACAATATCCAGCCTTGATGTACTCCTTTTCCTATTTGGAACCAGTCTGTTGTTCCATGTCCAGTTCTAACTGTTGCTTCCTGACCTACATACAGATTTCTCAAGAGGCAGGTCAGGTGGTCTGGTATTCCCATCTCTTTCAGAATTTTCCACAGTTGATTGTGATCCACACAATCAAAGGCTTTGGCATAGTCAATAAAACAGAAATAGATGTTTTTCTGGAACTCTCCTGCTTTTTCCATGATCCAGCGGATGTTGGCAATTTGATCTCTAGTTCCTCTGCCTTTTCTAAAACCAGCTTGAATATCAGGGAGTTCACGGTTCACGTATTGCTGAAGTCTGGCTTGGAGAATTTTGAGCATTACTTTACTAGCATGTGAGATGAGTGCAATTGTGCGGTAGTTTGAGCATTCTTTGGCATTGCCTTTCTTTGGAATTGGAATGAAAACTGACCTTGTCCAGTCCTGTGGCCACTGCTGAGTTTTCCAGATTTGCTGTAATATAATCTGTAAATGTACTGAACTGCTATGCTGTACACCTGGAACTGATGCAATATTGTAAACCAATTGTACATCAATTAAAAAAAAAAAAAGACTTTGAATTTGGAATAAGTTCCCAGGTGGCATGCTCCTGATACCACCTTTCAAAACTTCTGTTGTAGATAGCACTGGCATTTCCCAAACTTAAAATCTGTTGGAACAGTAGCCTTTCTTCATCACAGTTCAATATCAAGTGACATTTTAGGCCTTTTTTTTTTAATTCCTTAAACTTCCACTCAGAGTCTTTTCAACTGGATTCACTAATGACTCAGATACAATTTTTCCACTTTTATCTGTTTTCCAGTTCCCAGGTTTTGTCTTCGTCACTCTTACAAAGTTCTACTTAAAGAAAAAAAAGTCCTTTACTGTTCTTTTCAGTGGTGTTTTGAAGTGAAATAGATCCTGTGTTCAATCTGCCAGCTTTACTCTAAGATGTGTATGTGTATTTTAAAGTAATTCTTTCTTTCTTGATTCTCATAAAATCTCACAATGTAAGCTGGGCACAGAAGTATCTTCCTTGTGCAGAGGAAGCAAAGACCCTGAGATGTAAGGTCACATGATCTGATAAAAAAGGAAAAAATCTGATAAAAAGTTCAAAATCAGGTATTTTTTCTTCCATTTCTTTGTTATTTATAATGTAGCATGAATTTGACATTGTCTGGACCTCAAACCATCAGGACCCCATTCCTTTACTTCATATCAGTATCTCAAGTATTTTCAACACTAAAATAATCTTAATAACTACATTATTTGATTGTTCTCTTGTATTTAAGCTTATTTTTAATAAGAATAAGCTAGAAAATTCATTTAAAGACATACAGTGGTATGTTGTTTTCTATTTTGTGGATTTTAAAATTAATTTAGCATTTTTCTTCCAAATACTTTTTATCCTCTGATGGAAAATTGGCAAAGCTTTTACATAGAGACTCTTAATAAAATAGCATCATAGATCAAATCAGTCTCAAAATGGGAAGCCTTGAGACTGAAGCGTCCTGAACAAGCTGTTCTGGGAGGAAGGCAAAGGCCTCTTGGATACACAGTGTGCCCTCCAGCCTGTTTCCCCTCACAGAGTCTTCTGAGGGTGGGTCAGAAGAGCATATGTAATAATACTCAGCATTTTGCATAGACAATTCCATTTACTTCTCACAATTCCATGAAGTAGGATGTTGTTATCTGTGTTTTATAGATGGAGAAACTGATGCACAGAGAAACTAAGTAAACTGAGGTTTCATAGTTTGGAACTGGCAGAGTTGGGATTCATCTCTAACCCAGGCAATCAATGAGATTTTTTTTTAGTGTAAACATAAAAGGAAGAAGAGCCACTCGATATGGGCCACGGTGTACAGATAAGTGTTTAAAACTCAACTCTCAAAAAAAAAAGAAAAAGGCATGGAGTATGGCGTCCATACTCCCACCGTGGCTGAACCCGGTTTCCAGGGGTTATGTCTCTGGAGGCCGAGCTGGGGAGAGGTGTGTGTTATTGGCTCCTGAACCTGTGTAAGCCTGCTCCAGTAACCACTAGATGTGTGCAGAGATTGCGACACTCCAGGGAGTTGCATTCACAAGGCGGAAGCTAGGCCTAGCAGTAGTAGCTCTCTGGTTATTGCCAGCTGTTTCTTCCCTCTTGTAACAATGAATGAGCAGTACTTGAAATCAACATTCATGCTGAATGCCCAGTGCAAGGAAAATTTAATTATAGGCAATCTGAGATACGGGTAAAGGTCTGCATAAACAGTGGTATTCTGGAGGGGTAACAGTTTTTTAAAATGCTGCTGAAGCCTTCTGAAATATCTGTTACTGGGAAGATAATAGTAAATTTGGCAGGTGGCAGGTAGAGTAACTGTGTACCCAACCTAACCTATCAGGTAGTGCTTTGAAAGAATTACACTGCTGCCTCCATTCCTACTTCTAATGTACAACTCTGCGCCTGGGAGAATAGAGCTTAATAATGCTCCAGGCCTCTAGAGCACCATTAGCAGCCTGGTGGGTCTTTTTTAGGACAACCAGGAGGTTTTCTCTTGGGAATGTTGAACTTTGTACAGTCTTTCTCTCTAGCTGACTGATGAACAGATAGGGAACTCCAGTCTGCAAATCACTTGGGTTATTCTCAATTATCTTTGGGCAAATATAATAAAATCAAATAAGTGGTGTGAGGGTGGTTATCTTCAGGCAGACTGTGTGCATAGTCAACTGTACTTAATGTGTAGAATGGAGGCTTTAAGTCTTAACTATATAATGATAAGCCCAGTAAACAATCTGAGTGGATTTTGTGGCCCGTGACATCAGACAGTAATGTTGAAAGTGACATAGTCGCCACCCTCAAAGATTGTGCAGGATCAATATAAATAAACACAGTGCAGTGTATGTTCAATATATGTGCATATATATAGAAATAGTACAGATTGATACAGATTGAAGAGACAATTTTCTCTAGTAGATTAGGAAAAATTTTATAAAGAAAATGAAACCTCAGCACAAAGTAATGTAAAATTAATGCCTGCTATAATTACTATAAAAGTAATTCTAGTTGAATATATTTTCTTATGTGCATGTATGCTAAGTTGCGTCAGTTGTGCTCAGCTCTGTGTGACCTTACGGACAGTAGCCTGTCAGACTCTGTCCATGGGATTCTCCAGGCAAGAATACTGGAGTGAGTTACCGTGCCCTTCTCTGGGGATCTTCCCAACCCAGGGATTGAACTCGTGTCTCTTATGTGTCCTGCATTGACAGGCAGGTTCTTTACCACTAGCACCATCTTGGAAGCCCCACAGTGATCATACAATATGCGTAAAATTTATGATTTTAATCATTTTTAAGCCTGCATTTCAGTGGCATTAAATGCATTCACATTGTTCTGTAACCATCACCCCCACTATGTAAAATTCATTTTATGTGTATATTGTTGATTCCCAAAGAATCAAAAACAACAAAAAAACGCTTGTAAGAAAACTCCTGTAAGTTATTTTATGTATATTTTAGAAAAATAAAAAGTGTTCTTGTATGATCAATTATGCACACAGTGTGTCTGAAGATAACCACACTCATGTCAGGTCTGGATGTTTGTGTGCTCCCTAAAATCCAGGTGCACCCTGGATCCCTAAGGTGATGGTATTAGGAGGTGTGGCTTTGAGAGATGATCGAGTCATGAATGGAATTAGTTCCCTTAGAAGAAACCCAGAGATATCCCTTGCCTCCTTCTGCTGTCTGAGGACACAGTGAGAAGAGAGCCACCTGTGCGCTAGAAGAATATATATCTTCCAGTGCTGGGATCATAGACTTCCCATCCTTCAGAACTGGGAGGAATCAGTGCTTTTGGCTATAAACCATCCAGTATTTAGTTATAGCAGCCCAAAGGGACTTACACAAACCATTTTGTATCGTGAGAACTTTTTCATCTTCCGAACAGGGACCCTGTACCTATTAAATATAACTGCATTTCCCTTGCCTCATAGACCATGGCAACTACCTTCTGCTTTCTCTCTCTGTTCACTTGACTACCCTAAGCATTTCATATAGTACTCTACCAGATAGAATCATACCATATTGGTCCTTTTGTGTCCAGTTTGTATCACTTAGCATAACCTCTTCAAGTTTCATCCATGTTGTAGCATGTGTCAGAATTTCCTTCCTTTTGAAGGTTGAATAGTATTTCATTCTGCAGACACACAGTACTTTATTTCACTTGACTTTATTGTGCTTTGCAGATACTGCGTCTTTTACAAATTGAAGGTTTGTGACAATCCTGCATGAAGCAAGGCTATTGGTGCCATTTTTCCAATAGCATTTGCTCACTTCATGTTTCTGTGTCGCCTCTTGGTAATTCTCACAGTATTTCAAACTTTTCCATAACTTAGACTTGTTATGGTGGTCTGTGATCAACGCCCTTTAATGTTACTATTGTAATTGTTTTTTATTTTATATTTTTAAATTAAGGGATACACTTTCTTTTAGACTTAGTGCCGTGCTGTGCTTAGTCGCTCAGTTATGTCCAATTCTTTGTGGCCCCATGGACTATAGCCCACCAGGCTCCTCTGTCCATGGGGATTCTCCAGGCAGGAATACTGGAGTGAGTTGCCATGCTCTCCTCCAGGGGATCTTCCCAACCCAGGTATTGAACCCAGGTCTCCCATGTTGCAGTCAGGTTCTTCACTACCTGAGCCACCAGGGAAGCCTATGAATACTGGAGTGGGTAGCCTATCCCTTCTCCATGGGTTCTTCCTGACCCAGGAATCAAACCAGGGTCTCCTGCATTGCAGGCAGATTCTTTACCAGCTGAGCCAGTAGGGATCCCAAGATGCAGTGCTATTGCACACTTAATAGACTACAGTATAATGTAAACATAATTTTTATATACACTGGGAAACCAAAAATTCATGTGACTCGCTGTATTGCCATGGTCTAGAACTGATCCTGCAGTATCTCTGAGTTATCCCTGTATGAATATTCCACTTTTATCCATTTATTGATAAACTCTTCAATTGCTCCTAGCTTCTGGCTATTATGAATAATGATGTTACGAATATGGGAATACATATATCAGTTCAGATAGCTGCTCTCAGTTCTTTTGGGCAGATACCCTGAATTGGAGTTACTGAGTCATATGGTAATTCTGTTTTTAATTTTCTGGGGAACCACCATACCACATTCAGCAGCAGTTACACCAGTTCTGCCTTCCCAGTAGCAACGCACCAGAGTTAATTCAGGAACATTTTTAACCTAAGCCATTTTCTTTGCTTTAGCCAGTTCTTTAGCATACCTCAACTCAGTACAGAAACGTGCTTTGACAGGAAATTGCTCTGGAGAACGGGCCATGAGCAGAGCACTCATGTCACTTGGTGCCTCAGTAAGGGTTCGCACACGCCCAACATGGATTTATGAATCATGATTCAAGGTCGCAAAGCAGAGGCAAGTATCTTTGATGTTTCCTGTTATTGCCCCAAAGCCCTCACTTGGTACCTATTAGCAGTCATGGGAAACATTTCATAATATTATTTTTTCCATTAAAATATAAATTATGACATTACCGAGCTTCCTTTCAAAACAGATTAGCAAGGGTCAGAAACCAAATAATGAAGGGAAAAGTGGCTGGCAAAATTCTTGAAAATTTAGCACTGGTAAAATTATCAAGTGATGGTATCAAAGTGGCCTTGGCAGGAATGTCCATGGCATATACTCCCATCAGAATCAAATGTCTTGTGATCTCATTATATTAAATATGTTGTATACCTTTTGTGCCATTTTTTTAAAGTTCTTTATTTATTTATCTTTTTGGCTGTGCTGAGTCCTCATTGCTGTGCCCGGACTTTTCTCTCATTGCAGAGAGTGGGGCCTCCTCTCTGGTTACAGTACCTTCTCTTGTCAAGCACAGCCTCCAGGCACTCGGACTTCAATAGTTGCATCCCGCAGCTCAGTGGTTGCAGTTTGAGGATTCTAGAGTATAGGTTCAGTAGTTACAGCACATGGACTTATTTCTCCTGGACATGTGGAATTCTCTACAACCAGGGATCTACCCAAGTCCCCTGCACTGGCAGGCAGATGCTTAACCACGGGACCACCAGGGAAGTACCCCATGTTTTTTTTTAAACCTGTACTAATAACAATGCTTTTAGAAATATGAACCCCCAAGGATGTACTATTTTAGCTGTTTGATAATCTACTGGAAACTATTGAATATCTCCTGAGTAATATAAAATGCAGAAATCTGTATGCAGGTCAGGAAGCAACAGTTAGAACTGGACATGGAACAACAGACTGGTTCCAAATAGGAAAAGGAGTACGTCAAGGCTGTATATTGTCACCCTGCTTATTTAACTTATATGCAGAGTACATCATGAGAAATGCTGGACTGGAAGAAACACAAGCTGGAATCAAGATTGCTGGGAGAAATATCAATAATCTCAGATATGCAGATGACACCACCCTTATGGCAGAAAGTGAGGAGGAGCTAAAAAGCCTCTTGTTGAAAGTGAAAGAGGAGAGTGGAAAAGTTGGCTTAAAGCTCAACATTCAGAAAACGAAGATCATGGCATCTGGCCCCATCACTTCATGGGAAATAGATGGGGAAACAGTAGAAACAGTGTCAGACTTTGTTTTTTTGGGCTCCAAAATCACTGCAGATGGTGACTGCAGCCATGAAATTAAAAGGCGCTTACTCCTTGGAAGAAAAGTTATGACCAACCTAGATAGTATATTCAAAAGCAGAGACATTACTTTGCCGACTAAGGTCCGTCTAGTCAAGGCTATGGTTTTTCCTGTGGTCATGTATGGATGTGAGAGTTGGACTGTGAAGAAGGCTGAGCGCAGAAGAATTGATGCTTTTGAACTGTGGTGTTGGAGAAGACTCTTGAGAGTCCCTTGGACTGCAAGGAGATCCAACCAGTCCATTCTGAAGGAGATCAACCCTTGGATTTCTTTGGAAGGAATGATGCTAAAACTGAAGCTCCAGTACTTTGGGCACCTTATGCGAAGAGTTGACTCACTGGAAAAGACCCTGTGCTGGGAGGGATTGGGGACAGGAGGAGAAGGGGACGTCCAAGGATGAGATGGCTGGATGGCATCACAGACTCAATGGACGTGAGTCTGAGTGAACTCCGGGAGTTGGTGATGGACAGGGAGGCCTGGCGTGCTGCGATTCATGGGGTCGCAAAGAGTCGGACACGACTGCGCGACTGAACTGAACTGAACTGAATATAAAATGCACATATAGCCAACACTTTTCAGATCACTCCTGGGGTTTAAAGAATATACTAAACCTTTAATGAACCCAGGCTAGGAACCTCTGTAAACGTGTATTATATGTCATGAATAGTACTGCCAGGCTGATTTGCTGCTCAGTTGTGTCCAACTGTTTGAGACCCTATGAGCCATAGCCCACCAGGCTTCCCTGTCCTTGGGATTCTCCAGGCAGCAATACCAGAGTGGGTTGCTGTGCCCTTCTCCAGGGCATCTTCCCGGCCCACGGATTAAAACCACATCTCTTATGTCTCCTGCATTGGCAGGCAGGTTCTTTACCACTGGCACCACCTGGGAAGCCCAGGTTACATGTAAACAGTGATGAAAGAATTTGTTGCTTGGGCTTTGATGTCAAATAGATTCGAAAACCACCATGAGGACTCTGTTTAATAAAGTTCCTCAGCCCTACGTTTTTCATCTGTGTACTAGGAATAACAAGAGAGTTCCTGAGAATGTATGGAAAGTGCTTGGCATCCAGGCCTTTTATTCATTGATAATTTCCTGAAAGGCTATTTGTTTTATCAATTAGAAGATGGCCAAAGAAGAAAGATTGCTTGGGGAAAGAATATAAAAGGTGTTTGGTTCTTCGGAATAAGGAAGTATTCCCTAATCTCTTTATGATTAAAAATTTTTGGAAGTTCTGAGAACAATTTAATGCATCATTCCACAAGCTCAACAAAACCTAAAATAGGAGGAAAGAACTTTCTATGTTCCTAGAATATAAATTTCATGCCAAGTACCAAATTAAAACTAGACTAGAAAGAATATGTAATTATTAAATCTGGGACATGTATCCCAAGTAGAAAATACCTCAGTGCAAGTTACATTTCTCAAATAAAGAGATTATTATATTACAGTGTAACAGAGATTATGGGTTTCCCTGGTAGCTCAGTGGTAAAGAATCTGTCTGCCAATGAAGGAGACATGGGTTCCATTCCTGATCTGGGAAGATCCCGCCGGCCTCAGAGCAACTGAGCTCATGCACCTCAACTTAATAGGCATAAAAATATAAAATAAAATATATTTAAAATTTTTAAAATAAATGCTAAAATTAAAAGCTGTTCTTTAATATCGGTTAGGTTCACAGCAAAATTGAGCAGAAAGCACAGAGTTCCCCCGCCCCCTGCAAACACATAGCCTTGCCCATTATCAGTGTTCCACCCCAGAGCAGTTTAATCAGTGGACCTATACGGACAAGTCCAGAGTTTACTGTAGGGTTCGTGCGTGGTCTTGTGCAGTCTATGAGTTTTGACAAACGCGCTTTAGGTGACCATTTTAGCGTCATACAGAAGAGTTTAACTGCCCTAAAAATCTCCCGTGCTCCACTTCGTGCAGCCAGTGATCTTTTTTCTGTCTCCATGGTTTTACCTTTTCCAAAATGTCATGTAAATGGAATTATACAGTCTGTATTCTTTTCAGACTGGCTTGTTTAACTTAAAACTGAAGATACGTGTGTGTGTGTGTATTTTATAACCAGGTACTTACATGAAATCTCTCTCTTTTTTTTCCTGGTTGATTTCATTTGATTCTCTCATTCATTTCACTTGGACAGTTTTATTTTTCACAAGTTAGTACTCTGAGAACACAGAGTCAATAGGACAACAGCCAGCATCATTATTTTGTTGCTGACATCAATGGAAACAGTAATCATCTTTTACCGTTAAGCCTGATACTGGGAGTATTTGCAGGATACTTGGAGTGTGTGTGTGTGTGTGTGTGTGTGTGTGTGTGTGTGTGTATGTACAGAAGAACACACATATAAAGGCAGGTGTTCCAATATCTGTTAGGAGTTCACAAATATTTGGAATGGATATTAAATGGATGGTGTACCTTTTAAGTCAAGATGATTGTAGAATATTCTAACTTTGACTTGTTATTTTAGTTTATTATAGATTGCAACGATTATCTCATAATTTAGTGTCTTCTGTTCCTTGGCTATATACTTTTTATAGCCTTGTTTCTATATTTATGGTTCCTGTTTTCTTTATTTAAAAATGAAGTATAAATAAATAAAATAGTTAAACTGATAAATCCAAGAGTAATTATAGTTACTTTCCCCATATTTATCTTGAGGAGCTGGGTGACACAGAACATTGTTGTTGCTGCTAAATCGTGTCCAGCTCTTTTGTGACCCCATGGACTGTAGCCCACCAGGCTCTTCTGTCCGTGGGATTTCTCAGGCAAGTATACTGGAGTGGGTTGTCATTTTCTTCTCGAGGGGGTCTTCCCAACCCAGGAATGGAACCTGTGCCTCCTGCACGTCCTGCATTGCAAGCAGGTGGTCCCCACTGAACCACCAGGGAAGAACGTAGATTTGTCTTATTCATTTACTATGTAAAGAGCCTTTAGAGTGTGGGGAGGGATTAGAGTCTTGGATGGTCACGAGTAGAGAGTTTGTTTCGGTATTCATTCCTTTTAGTTTTGTAAATGACTGCACCAGAGGCCAGCTTGGGGATTGGAAGCTGTATTTTGAGGGTGCATTAGGACATGTCCATGATGCGTATCAGAGGGCAAGATTAAGGGAAGCAGCAAAGGGCAAAGTCCCTATGGCCTTGCTGCGCTGGGAGAGCTGTGCCTCCATGGTCTCTGAAAGCTTGTAATCGGTGACCAGCCTTTCCCCTAGGCCTCTTGCCACCTTCCTCTCCAGCTTGGAGGAAACTGGTGGAGCTTCCCAGACTTCCTTCCTATGATACCACTTGACTGTCTTGAGAAGGGCAGTCACATGTTGGTTTTCATATTTTCTGGTTTTGTCCTGAATTAAATGATTCCTTAGATTTTATAGCATGTGGTAGCCACTATTCCCTAGAATAAGTAATAATGGTCTTTTTTTTTTTAATCCTTTTAGTCATTTTCTAGGAAAACCCTTATCAGATCTCACACCGCCACCTTTCCTGGAAGTCCCCAGCTTGCCCTCTTGAAATCAGTCCTCAATTTCTTTTCCTCATCTGTAGATTAATGACCTTAGAAATAAAGCTTTCCTACCCTTTCTCTTTAAGGAAAAAAAATAAGCTGTAATATATAATGATATTGTAATGAGTACGATATATAATGACAATGGGCATTCGTTGCTATGGTGATGATCCTGATAGAAAATAATTTATTCCACCCAGCAGTACAATGATATTTACCTTGATAAGATCAGTTGATAAGAATGTCCTACCCCAGGTGACTGGTGTCTAGAATTATCTAATGAGGCTCCTCCTAATTCTCTATAAATAGTCATGCAAATCCAGAAAGGCAAGCTATCCATATCCCAAACACTAACATAAAACAGAGTCTAAAGAATGCTCAAACTACCGCACAATTGCACTCATCTCACATGCTAGTAAAGTAACGCTCAAAATTTTCCAAGCCAGGCTTTAGCAATACGTGAACCATGAACTTCCAGATGTTCAAGCTGGTTTTAAAAAAGGCAGAGGAACCAGAGATCAAATTGCCAACATCCGCTGGATCATGGAAAACACAAGAGTTCCAGAAAAAACATCTATTTCTGCTTTATTGACTATGCCAAAGCCTTTGACTGTGTGGATCTCAATAAACTGTGGAAAATTCTGAAAGAAATGGGAATACCAGACCACCTGCCCTCCCTCTTGAGAAACCTATATGCAGGTCAGGAAGCAACAGTTAGAACTGGACATGGAACAACAGACTGGTTCCAAATAGAAAAAGGAGTACGTCAAGGCTGTATATTGTCACCCTGCTTATTTAACTTCTATGCAGAGAACATCATGAGAAACGCTGGGCTGGAAGAAGCACAAGCTGGAATCAGGATTGCTGGGAGAAATATCAATAACCTCAGCTATGCAGATGACACCACCCTTATGGCAGAAAGTGAAGAGGAACTCAAAACCTCTTGATAAAAGTGAAAGAGGAGAGTGAAAAAGTTGGCTTAAAGCTCAACATTCAGAAAACGAAGATGATGGCATCTGGTCCCATCACTTCATGGGAAATAGACGGGGAAACAGTGGAAACAGTGACAGACTTTATCTTTTTGGGCTCCAAAATCACTGCAGATGGTGACTGCAGCCATGAAATTAAAAGACACTTACTCCTTGGAAGAAAAGTTATGACCAACCTAGATAGCATATTCAAAAGCAGAGACATTACTTTGCCAACAAAGGTCCATCTAGTCAAGGCTATGGTTTTTCCAGTGGTCATGTATGGATGTGAGAGTTGGACTGTGAAGAAAGCTGAGCACCGAAGAATTGATGCTTTTGAACTGTGGTGTTGGAGAAGACTCTTGAGAGTCCCTTGGACTGCAAGGAGATCCAACCAGTCCATTCTAAATGCGATCAGCCCTGGGATTTCTTTGGAGGGAATGATGCTGAAGCTGAAACTCCAGTACTTTGGCCACCTCATGCAAAGAATTGACTCATTGGAAAAGACTCTGATGCTGGGAGGGATGGGGGGCAGGAGGAGAAGGGGATGACAGAGGATGAGATGGCTGGATGACCACTCACATCACTGACTCGATGGACATGAGTTTGGGTGAACTCCGGGAGTTGGTGATGGACAGGGAGGTCTGGCGTGTTGCAATTCATGGGGTCACAAAGAGTCGGATACGACTGAGCATCTGAACTGAACTGAATGTCAAAATGTTGAGGACTAGACCCCAGTTCTAGGGAATCTGACATTGAGGAAAGTCTAGCCAGGGCCTGATTATGATAAACCTCAGGTGGTCTTGAGGAGAAGGAGATGACTTGCAAAGGGAAGAAAAACCTTTGCTTTACTCAGTCTATCCTCACACTCCCAGTTGGCCCTAGAGAGAAAAAGTCTGTCAGCTCCTCCCTATTGCTCTAGAATCCTAAGTACAGTTCTGCAACACTCCAGATTAAATCACCAAGTTGAAATGAGGACTCAGAGGAGAATTTTTTATTTTGGCGGGGGGTGGGGGTGTGGGAACAGTAGTGGCAGGAGGAGGAGAGGCTTATATTGCAAAGGAAGACTTGAAAGATACTGTTTTACTCTTGACTCTGTCACAGAACCCAGGTTCCACTAAAATTTAGAGAGACTTAAAGGGGAGATGAGGCTTCCCTGGTGGCTTGGATGGTAAAGAATCTACCTGCAATGCAGGCGACCCAAGTTCAATCCCTGGTTTGGGAAGATTCCCTGGAGAAGAGAATGGCTACCCACTCCAGTATTCTTACCCGAGAAATTCCATGGACAGAAGCTGGCAGCCTACAGTCCATGGGGTCACAGGAGTCAAACACAACTGAGTGACTAAGTACACAGTACAAAGGGGGAAGAGGGTATTCCCTCGTGGGCCAGTGGTTAGGATTCCGTACTTCCACTGAAGGGAGCATAGGTTTGATTCCTGGTCAAGGAACTAATCCTGTAAGCCACATGGTGCACCCAAAAAAAAAAAAAAAAAAAAAAGAGAGAGAGAGAGAAACTTAAAGGAGTTAATTCTATTTATATAGAATTTTAAATAAATAGAATAAACAGAATTTTAAAGGGAGAATTGTATCTTCCAAATTAAGGACAAATATAAAAGTCAATTAAAACCATGGAAAAGTCAGTAGTATAAAGAAAGGCAGATTATATAGGAAAAGCCATCAAACATTAAAGGAAACAAAGACAAACCAAAAAAATACAGCGTAAAATGGTAAGGCAGGGGTAAGGTGAACTGTTAGTGAAACAGGAAATGGAAATGGGGAAGGCTGAAATTCTTTTTTTTTTTTAAACAGCCCAACATGATTGTTACTAAGAGGAACACATAATACAAAAGTGTAGAAAGTTTAAAAGCATGGAAAAATCTCATTAATTACAAACAGAAAGAAAAAAAAAAGCAAATGCTATCAAATAAAGTAAAACAAAGAGGATAATTTTATAATAATCAAAGGTGGAAATATATAATTATCATGAACTCTTCTATGATGAATCTCATTGTTTCGAATAGACTGAATACAATCTAAATGTCCCACTAGAAGGATGGTGAAATATATTGTGTTATGTCTATGTGTTGGCCTATGCTTTCATTCTCAGTTGTTAAGTTGTGTCTGAACTCTTTGCACCTCATGGACTGCAGCCTGCCAGGCTCCTCTGACAGTGGGGTTTTCCTGGCAAGAATACTGGAGTGGGTTGTCATTTTCTTCTCCAGGGGATCTTCCCGATCCAGGGCTTGAACCCACATCTCCTGTATAGGCAAGCAAGTTCTTTACCACTGAGCTATCAGGGAAGCCCTATGGTAAATACTGTACATCATATTACTGTGCCCCAGTAATCACTGAGAGAATTATACTTTCATGCCTCGTGGACTTCCGTTTGTCCATATGACTCGCTTTGCCCAATAAAAATTGTGAGTTTAAGTAGCATGTCCTGCCTACAAGCAAAAGCTCTAAGAACTTGTGGTCTGATGGTTTTGCCATGGCTCTTTTCCTCCTTCATGTGGGGCTGTTAGGCCCGGGATGAAGAGAATATAGAGTAGCCAACCTCTAATGGACATGTAAATGGGTGAGAAATAAACCTTTCTTGTAAGCCCTTGAGATTTTGGAGTTCTCTGTTACCGCATCACAACTTAGCCTGGGGTAAGTTGTCCCCAGTTTCAACCATTTTTCTGAACACGCATGATGTATGATACCTGTAAACAGGAAGTTCTAAAAGTCTTCCCTGCCACCTTTTGCTTTAGTTAGATCCATAGGTCATAAATCCGATTTTTATGTCACTCACTGTAAATGCAAGTGTTATAACACTTAGAAACAATTGTAGTGATCCCACTGATATGTGAAGGAGGAATGAGACAGGAAAATTACATGTTAGGTTCTTGTATTGCTGTTATTTTCAGCCGCAATACTTTTCTCATTGAGTATAGGAATTATGTTGGTGTTGACTTTAAAATCTATGATCTAAAATAGGGCTAGAATTTTGTTTAGGTGATTTCTAAATATGTGCTTTGACAGAGATGAAATAAGTATTTTTAATGTCACAACATTTCTTACATTCTAGGAATAAAGAATAAATAGATGCAACCTACCAAAGAGTTTACACTTACTTTTGTCAGTGCATTTTGAAATAGAGCATTGATCAGACACTTGATTTATAGTCAAATTGGAATGATCATTAAAGGTCGTGCACACTTAGTCAGTCAGTTGTGTCTGACTCTGCCACCCTTTGAACTGTAGTCCACCAGACTCCTCTGTCCATGGGATTTTTCAGGCAAGAGTACTGGAGTGGTTTGCCATTTTCCTCCTGCAGGGAATCTCCCTGACCCAGGGATCCAACTAGGCATCTCCTGTGTTTCCTGCATTGCAGGCAGATTCTTTACTGGCTGAACCATCAGGGAAGCCCAACAGGTTACAACAGCATCCTCAAAAACAATTCACGGAATGAATTAAATTCTGTTACTCACTTTTTCCTCATTCTTGACATTATTTGAGATATTCATAATTATAATTCAACCAAAAATGCTGCCCTTTCTTCAAAGACAAGTTACTTTGAAAATATCATTTTAAATTAGAACAAAACCCAAAGTGTTAGCATTGATGTTAATGAGGAAAGTACAGTTGGATGCTATTAGGGGAAAAAGAAAAGTACATCAGAGGAAATGTTGGCCCTTGATGTAGGTTGGGTTGAATTTACTTCCAAATGGATAAGAGTTTAACGATATAGGTTGTCTCAGCATCATCCCTTGGGGCACTTGAGCACATCACAGAACCTCCATACTTTTTTCTCGGGTATCAGCATCTAGTTGTAAAGCTTCTTCCGCCAGTAAGCAAAGTACTTCATATCAAGAATTTGAGCAGTGTTCTTGCTTTCTGTTTGCTGGCACCAGAGCTTGGCATGGGAACATTTATTAGACTACCTCATAAAAAAGGTTTAGCTGATCGTCTTATAAGTGTTGATTTATTACTTCCTCTTGCCAGTACTAAACAAAACGTGATCTCAAGCCAAAGAGCGAGCTCTACAGCTCTTTACATGTCTATTAGTCCAAACACTAGTTTGTTTAAGAGAAAGTCTTCCAATTAGGGGGATAAGTAGATTTTGTTTTTCCTGTGGTGACAATGGCATTGAAATCTTGTGAAAGGACCACAAGTAAAGTCCGATTTTCCGAGTTTATAGTCACTTGCCTTTTACTTACTGGGATTTTTCTTTCAAATATTCTCTATAGCCAGCTGACCATTAAAATCCTGATTACATTTGAGATCACATAATCAGTTAACATAATGTTGCAGGTTTTAACCATATAATGGTAGGCTTTATGAAATTTAATTTACTTGCATTTGCAGAGTTTACATGATCTATATGTAAGTTGCTTGATATATTTGTATCGTTAACATAATCTATTAAACATTCATCTCCAGCCTAAATTTCTCTGAACTCCAGACGCATGTTTGCCTCCATTTGAATGCCTATGTTGGGCCTCACTGAAATGATACTCATGACCTGCTGTTAATCCTGATGGCCTTTGGCCAGCTCTCGCTTGGAATACCAGGGGCCTGGCAATCATCCTGAGCCCTGCTGTCTCCCCCTCCTTGTGTGTGTGTGTGTGTTAATCACTCAGTAGTGTCTGACTCTTTTGCGACCCCATGAATTATAGCCCACCAGGCTCCTTTGTCAATGGAATTCTCCAGGCAAGAATACTGGAGTGGGTTGCCATTTTCTTCTTCAGGGGATCTTCCCGACCCAGGGATTAAACCCAGGTGTCCCATGCTGCAGGTAGATTCTTTACTGTCTGAAGTACCAAGGAAGCCCTTCCTCCCTTATCGAGACACAACTGACAGGACCAGGTGCAGAGTGGTCCTGCCGCCTCTGGTTCATCATCTTTTATTTTCCAGTTGGGCTTCCCTGGAGCCTGGTGGGCTGCAGTCCATGGGGTCGCACAGAGTGGGACACGACTGAGCGACTTCACTTTCACTTTATCTTCTTTACTTCCGCATTCTGGTTCTGCTCATGGCTGCCAAAGTGATCTCTTTAGCATACAAATCTGGCGATACCTCACCTCTTTATGGTCTCAGACGTGGACAAAAATCTGAGTGCTGAACATGCCCTACAGGAATTGAACTCTGCTCTTCTTTGACCCTCCTGTCACTGTCTGCACGTGTTCTGATCGTATTGACCAGCATGAATTCCTAGATCACACCCAGCTGGACACCCAGACACCTGGCTAACTCCTTGTCATCTTTCAGACCTCAGGTCCAAGCCCCCTGCACAGGGATACCTCTGACCTCCTGACCCAATGAGTTCTTGCCGTGTGTCCTCCTCATACCCCATGTATCTTCATCCTTTTTTGATTTTTTTCATTGACCACCTCTGCTCCTGGACTGAAAAGTTCAGGTCTCACCTTTCTTTGGCCTAAAGATTGATGTCTCTTCATCATTAGCAGGTTTTTGTTTGTTTGTTTGTTTGTTTCTGATTTGTGCTAAAGTACTTACGCAAGCTTGGGTCGATGCTTCCTTCAAGGTATTTAGATTGGGCCTGGAACTTGGCCTTCCACTCTCTTAGACGAGGACAAAGTTCACTTTAGTTGTCAGTCTTTGGGGACACAGACTGTTGTATAAGCTTTTCATCTTACACTATCATGCTTACCTTAAACATTATTTTCCCAGCAACCTTTGTTGCCGGTTGAACAACAGGGACAAGTGTATAGCCCTAGTAGTTACAGTGCAGACTTTTCCTTATACGAATACAAATGAAAAATGATGCGGCTCTTGGCTGTGGATAACTGAAGCAACTCCATCATTTCCCCAGTCCCAGGACGTGCCTGTCAGCCTGCAGATGCTTGTGAGCCTGTTGGTGTTGAGTCATGCGTAGGTGTGCTGTCATCTTGATGTACAAATAACTGTGCATACGTGTATCCCTTCGTTCGACTCAGTTCAGTCACTCAGCTGTGTTCTTTGTGACCCCATGGACTGCAGCTCACCAGGCCTCCCTGTCCATCACCAACTCCCAGAGTTTACTCAGACTCATGTCCATTGAGTCAGTGATGCCCTCCAGCCATCTCATCCTCTGTCCTCCCCTTCTCCTCCTGCCTTCAATCTTTCGAGCATCAGGGTCTTTTCAAATGAGTCAGCTCTTCGCATCAGGTGGTGAAGGTATTGGAGTTTCAGCTTGAACATCAGTCCTTCCAGTAAACATTCAAAACTGATTTCCTTTAGGATGAACTGGTATATCCCTTGATCCTTCCCAAACACTGGATCATATAATGCACGAAATGCATCAACTCTTTTCACTTTTGTCACAGACTTCTTTGAGATGGATTTAACTGCCACATGTATGACATGACTGAACTAAACAGCAACAGATATGGACGGCGCTCCCATTATAATCCCTTGAGCAGGGGAAATTGCATTTCAGGAGAAGCAACTGATGTACTTTGGCATGAAGGTCCAGAACATAACATTGTAATTTGCTTTAAAACAATGAGAATAGGGTGGAAGAATATCACTTTAACATATGGTCTCTTCCTGTTTTCCATGTTGACAGATGTTTGTTACATATTAACAGTTTTATCCTCTACCTTAAAATCTAGAAGAAATAATATTTAGTAATATGTCAGAGTTCTTCCTCTCATATTTGTTTCCTAAATAAAATGATTTTTAATGTGATGTTTTTTCAAATCATTTACATGAGGTTTTTTTTTTCTTTGTTCTTTTTACTTTTAGGTGTTTGGAACACCCTCAATATTTGTCTCCTCTTTTCTAATCAAACCTGATTCATGAAATGGACTAAAGCTGAAAAAATCATCTGCTGCTTTGTCTGTGAATTTGAAACACAATTGGCATGGTCTTCAGTGCGTTCAACTAGACTGTAACTGCAGCTATGAGTTCAGACGAGAAGGGCATATCCCCTGCTCATAAAACATCCACCCCCACGCATAGAAGTGCCTCCTCTTCGACATCCTCCCAGAGGGACAGTAGGCAGGTAAGAGAAGAGTATAAAGTGCGTTTTGTTATTTTGGAGCAACTGTAGTAACTTCAGGATATGATGGGATTGCTAATTAACTCTGAAACTTTTGTTGTGAAGATTTTTATTCCCCAGGAAAACTCACTGGGTTCTGTAGATCTCCTGATGATGTCATGAAGATCTTGCTCTTGCTTTTCTATAATTGAGAATCCTTTTTCAGAGTACAAGCTGCAGGAAGAGTGGCTAAGTGAAGCCCTCAGTGTTCTCCTTATGTCTGTACCTGGGGGCAGAAGGTGGCTTCTGGAACGTGAATGTTCTGCTATTTCTTTTTCACTTGTGGAGGTGGAAAGGGACTTGGCATCTTCCAACAAGTCTCATTGGTCTGCCGTGCACTAACTTCTGTTTGGAGTTTCATGGAATCTGGTAACAGATTCAGGAGTGAGGTTACAAATATAATTGTAGAATCAAGAAATTGAAGTCAATAGAGAAATTAAATTATTATTGCTTAATTATTCCATGTAGCCCACTCTGTAAATTATTTTTGTTTACAAGATACTTTATTACTACTTTGGGCTCCCCTGGTGGCTCAGCTGGAAGAATCCACCTGCGTTGCAGGGGGCCTGGATTCGATCCCTGGGTTGGGAAGATCCCCTGGAGAAAAGAACGGCTACCCACTCTAGTATTCTGACCTAGAGAATTCATAGTCCGTGGGTTGCAAAGAATCAGGACTACTGAGCCGTTTTCACTTTATTACTACTTTAGTGGCTATTATACAGGCAAGGTTGTATGGAGATTAGTCATATGAATACGCTTCTCTGTCAAGACAGGTCAATTTGTTTGCCCAGCACTTAACTGAATATTATTTGCCATTATAATCTTATCTTGTGATAGACTTTCACAATAAGCAGATGTTAACTTTTTCTAAAAGCTTTCCTTTTGGGGGACATCCAATTAACGAACATTATTGTGCAGTTTTTTCCCTCCTATTTTATATGTTCAGAGTATTTTGCTTAGTTTGTAGAAGTGCACACCTGTTATCTGATATTCCATTTTACAGACTTGGGCCTTGAGATGCCAGTTCCACATGAGAATTCCTTCTTCTAGTTGGTGGGAATGCACCTCTGGAGGTGTTCCTTAGAGAGCCCTCAGTCTACAGATTCCCACTCCAAACTCCCTTTCCTATTCTAGCAAGAAATTGTAGGGGAATTCAAAGAGGACATCTACATTCTGTTCATTAGAAGCAGTTATGTCATTAGCTGAATCTGTGATTACACATAGTTATAATGTTTATTGCATTACATCTTTAGAGTTTAAAAAAAGTAAGAGTACTACGAATGAAAACACATTTAAATTAAATTACTACTGCACACTGAGATGCTTTCTAAGTTTACAATTTCATGCTACCCTTCACCTGCCTCTGTCCTCTCTTATCATGGCTTCTCCGTTTTCCCTCTGCCCTGAGCATTTAAACTGAGAGGCATTTAAAGCAGTGTGGCCTTCTGGCTGCTGAAGGAAGGAAGGGATTGACCCTGCTCACCCTGGAGAACTGTGGCAAATGGAAGAGACTGCTGACTGTTGCAGAAACATCTGTCAAGCTTAGTTGAACTGCCTGTTTTACCTGAGCTCTGGGGTGAGCCTGCAAAAAAACAGGGAGGAACTGAGACTCTGGTCCACCAGAGGAGGTCTGGAGGTGGAATGTGTGACTCCTGGCTGGTTTGTGGATGGAAGGTTTTATGATGGGAATAAAATAGCATGTCTACAAACTGATGGAGAAGTCAGTGGCACCCCACTCCAGTACTCTTGCCTGGAAAACCCCATGGACAGAGGAGCCTGGTGGGCTGCAGACCATGGGATTGCTGAGGGTCAGACACGACTGAGCAACTTCACTTTCACTTTTCATCTTCATGCATTGGAGAAGGAAATGGCAACCCACTCCAGTGTTCTTGCCTGGAGAATCCCAGGGACGGGGGAGCCTGGTGGGCTGCCGTCTCTGGGGTCGCGCAGAGTCGGACACGACTGAAGTGACTTAGCAACAAACTGATGATGCATCCTAGAAAAATAAGAAACATTCTTCTTCAAGGAAAGAGTTTACTTTCATTCCTGTTTATCTCAGCAGGGGGATACTCTCCCAACTACTTTCTTCTCTGGTTCCTTCCTGCCTCCTGTTTTGTATCTGTTCATCTGCCTCAAGGGAGAGGGGAATAAGAACCATTCCAGTTCTTTTCCCTCCCTCTCTCACTTGTTAAAATCTTGCATTAGCTTAAGGAGATCAGAAAATGTGAGTGATCTTGTGACAGTCTATGTTGTAGTAGTTTTTAATGCATCTATTTGTGTGTATGTGTGACGGCTGTTTTCATGGTGAAGGACATAGACAAGATGATGACTTAGTCTTCATTAAATGTTACCATTCTCCTGGTTTGACTGACGTCTATGTAGATGGTGCCAAATTGCAAAGTCCATCCCTGTTTCTCTCTTAAATTGATCATATACGCAAAGGCTCTAGCACATAGTACATGCCGCCTGCCCTTCCCAAGTTCTAGTTCCAGATCATGAATTACTTGACTGGGCATTTCTACTTAATTGTGTCATTGTCACCCTAAATCAGTGTGTATAAACCAGTTTACTCTCAGGATAGTCATTCTCCTGTAGATCCAAGGTCAAAGTCATTTCTTTCTTCTTTGTTTCTCCCACATTCAGCATTAGGTTAACAAGTCCCGTTGATTATTTCCTCCTTCATAATATCATTATTTCTTTCTAGTCTCACTGCTCATTTTCTACCCTAGATTCTCGTCACCTCACCCTGGGGTCCTGCAGAGTACTCTTGCTTCACTGATTCCTTGTGGCCTCCTGAGCTCAAATTTCCTGAATCTGGAAGATTCGTGCTCAAATTATTTCAGACTTTCAGTTCCCTACATGGTTAAGGCCAGATTTCCTTACTTAGTATCAAGAGACCACCATGATTGGATCCAGCCGCAGTGTCCTATTTTCCTCCCAACCTGTACAGTCTTGTCCGCTCAAAGCTCCCAAAACTTCCTTATCTCCATCCCTGCTCCTGACTTTCCTGCGTGGATTCCCACCACCCTCCTCTCAACTCAATACCTCCTGCGCTTCAAGGATTAGTCAAGTGACACTCTCACTGGCCACTAACCCATGCTGACCTTCCCTTTCTCTGAGCTTTATAGAACTTTTGGACAACATTTGACACTTCCTTGTTATCTTTTTATGTATGATCTCAACTATATTGTGAGCTCTTTTAAACAGACTTCACAGTCTGATTCTTCAGAGACAAGCCTTGCACCTCAAGTATTTTAATGTATCCTGGAGGATATTTTTAAAGACCTGCAACAATATTAGTCTTGTCTTTTTATTACAGAGTTGCCAATCCAGATTTATTTATCCTCATAGATGAGTATAAACAAAGAACATCTACCAACTGCATAGTAGTAATTGGCTGCCCTTCCTGTCACTAAATTATGTAGCCCAACCAGTGAAGGAGGGAGAGGAGGTGGGAAATGAAGTGATTTAGTGCCCCTGTGGTTTCACTAAGTGTTTCTTCACCAATGAGAGGGTCAGGGTCCCACTTAGTATTTAACAATTTGGAAGACTTTAGTAACTGCTCCATTTACACTTTGTTCAAGACTGATATTAGATGTTAGAACAGCTGACAGAATTGGCTGTATCTGTGTATATGTGTGTTTGTGTGTTCAACTATGATTCTGAAAAAGCAAGAAATACACTCCCTAAAATTTTAGAAGAGGAAATAGGTTGATTAGATGTCTAGGACTTTTGCATAACCAGCATTTCCCAAAGTATGGTCCAAGGAATGCTTGTCCCTTGAAATGTTGCATGAAAAGAGGGTTCTGCTGTCAAGTAGATTAGAGAAATGCTAAACCCAGTCGTTTTTTGCAATTAGTAAATGAAAGACACCAATAAATCCTGTAGCCAGAACTTGATTTAACTGAGCACTTCTTGAATGTGATAGATTGTGGGGCTTTTTTATTTCCCTAATGTTTGGTTGTTGAAAGTCCAGATTCTTCTTTCTGCTTCGAAATGGGGAGGTAAAGGAACACTGGGCCCAGATCCCAAATGGCAACACTAGACTGGGCTCGGGGTTGGCTTCCCCTTTAGATGAGGCATTTGCTCTCTCATCGGCCACAGTCTCTTCCTCTCCTTATTGTATTTCAGTATTTTGTGTTTCCTGCCTGACCCCTGAAAGCATTTGAATTCACGAACCCTGATTCAGAATGTCATTAGTTGACAACAATATTTAAGTGATCAAGGGAGAGCTCCACTTGGATACTAAGAAGGCATCTCAAACTTAACATGTCCAAAACTGAACTCTTAATTTCTCTCTCAAATCTACTCCTTCCCAGTCCCCCTTATCTCAGTAGACAGCAACTCTGTCCTTCCCCTGGTAAGGCCAAAAACCTTGCAAGAGCCATCCTCAACTCCTCTCTTTTCTTCACACCACGCATCCAGACCCTCAGTGAATCCCACTGGTTCTCCTTCAGGATGTCCTGAATCTGACCACTACTTCGCTCCTCCTCCCCCTCTGCCCTGGTCTGAGCCACCAGCATTCCTCACCCAGCCTATGGCCATATCCTTCTAACTGGTCTCCCTCCTTCTACCTTTGACTAACCTTCAGGTCATTTTTCACAAAGTAGTCAGAGTGGTCCCTTTAAAACTAAGTCAGATCAAGCCTCTCACCTGTGCCCAGGCCTCCAGTGGTTTCCCATCTCTCTCCAAATATGTGAACTGCTGACCGTTGTCTACAAGGCCATGCATAACCTGGATCTGCATATACCCTTCTGGGCTTGTCTCCCACCACGGTCCATGTAGTGCTCCCTGGCATCTTCCTTAGATGTGCCAAGTGTGCTCCCAACCTCAGGGACTTTGCACTCTGGGCCCCCTCAGACCAGCTTGCTTTTCCTCCAAGTACCCCCAGATATGCTCACACTCTTGACTCATTCTCCAAACGCACCCTCTTGGGGCAGCCTTCCCCCACCCTCCCTGTGTTTCCTCATCACTCACTGTCCATTTACCTGCTTTTGTCTTCAGAGCATTAACCTCTGTCTGACATGTTATATTCACCTGTTTACATTTGTATCCCTTTCCTCTGCTCCTTATCACTGCAATGCAGGCACCCTGGAAACAGAAGTTTTATTTGGTCTAATAATGTCTCCCTAGCACCTTCTACAGTCCTGGCATATAATTTGGCTCAGAATATATTTGAATAAGCAAGTGAATGAGAGATTGGCATGGATAGGAAGATGTGAACCAGGCTCCAGAGGCCTTGGTAGCTGTGAAGGAATGATCATGCAACTGGGAGATGACAGCAAGGAGAGAAAGTAGTGTAGTCAGGAGTTGAGTCTCCCAAAAACAGTGGGCTTTGAAAGTAGAGGAGGGATGGTCCAGAAGTGGCAGAAGATACCCGGAGAGCACAGACCCTCCTGCTTGCTGCTAATGGCAACTGTACAGTAGAATAAATGACTTGGGGCTTATGTAGGCAGAGATATCAAACAAAAGCAAAGCAATGGGAGCATTCTGCATAGATATTAAAACTATTGGTGGGGTGGGAGGTAACGCTAAAATAAGAGTTGTTGTTTCCCAGTCTCTCACAGTACTTATTTTGCAGTAATATTATGTAATTGGCTTGTAGCAAGCTGATTGGGTTTTGTTTGTTTGTTTTGATAATTACCCTTATGATTACATTTTTTAGAGAATTTTTTGCAGTATACAAGACTGTTGAGACAGTTTCAGTAGTTTGGGATCAGACCAAGGATCTAGCATTTTTAAAAAATTTTTTTTTATTAATTTTTGGATGTTCTGGTTTTCACTGCTGTGGAGGCTTTTCTCTAGTTGGGGTGAGCGGAGGCTGCTCTCTAGTTGTGTGCAGGCCGCTCATTGCGGTGGCTTCTCTTGTTATGGAGGGCAGGCACGAAGGGACACGGACTTCAACAGAGGTGGCGCATGGGCTCAGTAGCTGTGGCTCCCAGGCTCTAAGCAAGGCTCAGTAGTGGTGGCACATGTGCTTAGTTGCTCTGAGGCTTGGGGGATCCTCCCGGATCAGGGATTGAACCCATGTCTCCTGCATTGGCAAGCAGATTCTTTACCACTGAGCCAACCAGGGAAACCCAGATCTACATTTTTTAAAGTGAAGCCTCTGTTTGGAGCCAATGCTTATTTTCACTTGTGTCATTATCAAACCATTTCAGAAGATCAGATACTGTTGCTGCAGGAACTTGGAATTTGGAATGAATAATTATCAGATAGTGTTAATTGCTCAGTCGCGTCAAATCTTTGCGATCCCATGGACTGTAGTCTGTCAGGCTCCTCTCTCCATGGGATTTTCCAGGCAAGAATGCTAGAGTGGGTAGCCATTCCCTTCTCTAGGGGATCTTCCCAACCTAAGGACAGAACTCAGGTATCCCACATCACAGACAGATTCTTTACCATCTGAGCCACCAAGAAAGCCCAATTACCAGGTGAGTGTCTATTACTAGAATGAATTGTTACAGCTCTACCGAGTTAGACGTGAAAGGCACATATTAGTTAATCTGTTTAATGAAAAATCAAAGAAAAAAAAACAGCTATCCTTATAATGATTTAAAGTTTACAGAAGCTTAGAGATCATAAAATAAAGAATGTTTTAAGGAAAAAAATGAATTTTTTAAGGAAAAAAATAAGTCATAAGAGGCCGGTAGTTAATCTTCTTGCCAGTGTTTAATAAAATATATATTCAATATTATGGTCAGTGATTACAACTAATAGATTTCAATTACATGGATATCTAAAAATGTTTCCTGGGACTTCCCTGGTGGTCCATTGGTAAAGACACTGCATTTCCATTGCAGGAGCATGGGTTCAATCCCTGGTTGGGGAACTAAGATCCCAGATGCCATGTGACACAGCCAGAAAAGAAAAGAATAAAGTATTAATAGTAAGAAAAAAAAAGTTTCCTATACATTATCTACAACAGTTAACAAAACAAACCATGACCCATTCAGTTAGTGTCCTCTGGTAGCACGAGAGGCTGCCCCAACAGTGATTCAGTGGGACTTGGGTAACCGTGCTCTGGTTTACCACCACGTAACCACCCAGTTCTGATATCAGCAGCATCTGCTCTATTTGCAACTTTCATTACTAGTGAAGAAGATGTCTAGAAAACCAGAAAGTAAAAATGTTCCTCATTAACAACTCTGCTTTGTGTACAGGGTTTTCATAACAAGTTTTATTCTTGGACAAACAGATTGATAAAAATATCCCCCAGCCTATACACGAACTGACTTGGAATATTTTCCTTCCAGTTGAATCTTGAAGTATCTTTTTCAAATAGCTTTGCTAAACCAAGTTACTGCTTTGAAATATAGTATCTTTATTTTCTGAATATGAAACCTATTTCCGTCTTTGGATTGTGAAAAATATAATGTTCCCCAAACAAAAATATTCTAAGTTCTGGAGAGAAAAATTCAGGCATTCTTGATTTATATCTAACTTCCAGTTTAAATCATCTTCAGTCTTATCAGTGAGAAGGAGTATAATTTGAAATCTGCCAGTATCTAAATAGAAAAATTTTATAATTCAGTGGATCCAAGGATTTGCCAGATAACCCTGGAACCCAGCTCTCAGTTCAGAGGGAAATACTAAAGTGAAAAGTGAAAGTGAAAGTCGCTCAGTCGTGTCCGACTCTGCGACCCCATGGACTGTATGGTCCATGGAATTCTCCAAGCTAGAATACTGGAGTGGATAGCCTTTCCCTTCTTCTCCTCCCGACCCAGGGATCAAACCTAGGTCTCCTGCATTGCAGGCAGATTCTTTACCAACTGAGCATCAGGGAAGCAGTGTCTTAACCAGAGTGAGACTGATATATAAAGCCCTGGGTGCCAGGTTAGTTTAAATTCCTGACTTGCTTCCAAGTTAGCCTTTTGGTGATTCCAGTCATCCCAAGGAACCTAGCTTTTAAGACTTAGGACCAATGTTGATGGGAAAAAATAGTATCTGCTTGCAAAAAGTCACATTATGACCAACTTTTGTGATTTAGGTGCATTTTTAAAATCGGGTGTTCTGAGAAGTCTAAATATTAGGCACAGTTCATGAATAATAGAACAATACCAGCAACAGCTGCTTTCTCATGAGTTCTTACTGTGGAAGGCTGAAATATCGTCACTATTTCAGAGAACTAAACTTTGGTATAAAGTGGTGAGATATTCTGGCCACAGCTAATGAGCAGCTAAGTCAGGATTTGCTCCCTGGAAGCCTGATTCTGGAGTTCCTGTTCTTGACCACTCCACTTGTATGCTCCATAGTAGGGCTGGATGAGCAGGAATGTCGGGGGAAGGGCCTTCCGTACTTGTCTAAGTGAACTTTATAACACGGCATTTGTCAGTTACCCTTGAGTTATGTATCGCCTCCTCATTTTTTCCCTCAACAATAGCAATAATTTTTCACGTCCTTGTTGGCCTGGGAAACAATAGGCCAGAAAGTACATAGATGAAAATATTAATAATGATTGTGAAAACCTGGTATTAAAGGTGAATTTTTGTAGCTTGTGCTTTCCTGAATGTTAAATTTTCTGGACTTACACTACATGTATTGCTTTTGGAGTGAGAAGTTCCAATCATTTACTTGTTTACGGAAAACAACAGCTAGCCTTTTCTATGAAATGAAATGAGCAGCCCTACAGATTTCTTGCTATCCCCACCATTTGGAGATTGCTGTCAGCGCTGCTTGATGTTTACGACATGCGTTCAGTCTGTGTCGAATGTGCTGAAACTGAGACCACTGGAAGGAAGTTTGCCACCTGGCACGTAGAGACTCATTACCCACAAGTGATTGAGAACTCAGTGTTATCCCAGAAAGAATCTGTTTGCTGCTTGCCCTGGTATGTTTGCCAAAGCACTTTGGTTCTCTCCACCTGCCTTGGTTTCTCACTTAAGGAATTATTTTATTACCTTCTGGCTGGTTTGGGTTAGCCTGTTTGTAGAAGCAAGTCTGTCCATCCATCAGAGCCAAAATGAATACTGCCTGCTGGGTTCTTAGGCATAACACTAAATGGAGAGAAGCACAGTAGAATCAGTTATGAACCCCAGAGAATCTCATCCGTAGGTCATTGACGAGGTCTGGGAATCTGTTGTTTGCAGAAGCTTCCTCAGGAGGTTGTTGTTCACCGAGGCTGGGACACAATCACTCCTATAGAACACACTTCAGGTATTTCACGAGGACTATAAAAACATCATCCCAAAGGACCATACATCAACAAAACTGCTTTACTTGACTTTCAACTTGGACACATAGGAAAAATTACCATCTCTCTGTCTCAGTAATTCTCCTAGGTTGTGTCAGGGGAGTGTGTAATTTCCCGTTTCTGTCTCATCACAACAAAAATTTAAGTGATAGACGTTAAAGCTCTCAGTGTGTCACACAGCTCTCGGACAGATCAGTGTTACAGCTCTGTGTTACAGCTCAGTTTTATTTAGAAAATAAAGGAAAATACATCCTCGAGGTGTGAGGGCCTGCCGACCCAAAAGACGTGAAAAGAAGAGAGAGAGGGAGAAGAGAGAGAGCATGCGCCCGAGAGAGAGGGACCCCCGGCCCTTTGGCTCCTCTTTTTATATGTTTTTCCTCCTCACCCCTGGGCCTGCCCTGTGTAAACTGGGCTAGCCAGGAGAGCTGTTTGTTCTACCTGAGGTCCTCACTACAGTCCTTGGATCTTCCTTTGTTCTGTTTTTGTGGGCTTTCCCTTCCCCGTCTTTTGCTGCTAAGTTGCTTCAGTCGTGTCCTAATTCTGTGTGACCCCATAGAGGGCAGCCAACCAGGCTCCCCCGTCCCTGGGATTCTCCAGGCAGGAACACTGGAGTGGGTTGCTATTTCCTTCTCCAATGCATGAAAGTGAAAAGTGAAAGTGAAGTCGCTCAGTCGTGTCCGACTCTTAGTGACCCCATGCACTGCAGCCTACCAGGCTCCTCCGTCCATGGGATTTTCCAGGCAAGAGTACTGGAGTGGGGTGCGATTGCCTTCTCCATTCCTTGTCTTTTAGCCACTGCCATTCTGGACTCCGTTTTTCTATTCTAGCTACCTAACAATTGTAATTAAAATGCCTTCACAAAAGTAAAGGAAAGCCCCATGCATGTTGTGCCAGCCTTCTTGACCTCAAATCCTAGTTAAAGAGCAGATTTTGTAGTAATGGGAATAGCCACGTTTGATGAGGTTTGAGGGAAATGGATGGTGTCATGCACTGCTGCTTGGCATGTTAATTAATTCTGCTTTTCTGGAGGGAAATTTTGCAGTAGGTATCTAAAGTCTTTTTAAAAATATTCCTTGTCTTTTAGCCACTGCCATTCTGGACTCCGTTTTTCTATTCTAGCTACCTAACAATTGTAATTAAAATGCCTTCACAAAAGTAAAGGAAAGCCCCATGCATGTTGTGCCAGCCTTCTTGACCTCAAATCCTAGTTAAAGAGCAGATTTTGTAGTAATGGGAATAGCCACGTTTGATGAGGTTTGAGGGAAATGGATGGTGTCATGCACTGCTGCTTGGCATGTTAATTAATTCTGCTTTTCTGGAGGGAAATTTTGCAGTAGGTATCTAAAGTCTTTTTAAAAATCAAACCATAGGACCTGGTAGCTTAGCTTCTAAGAAATGCATTCTAAGGAAACAACCAAAGATACATGTAAAGATTTCTGTGCAGAGATGATCGTCAAAGTATGTTTATGGTATTAAAAAATTAGAAATAATCTAATATTCAACAAGGAGTTCATTTAATTACCTGACTCATAGCCATACAGTAGAATATTGCACAGCTGTTAAAAATGTTTTTAAAATGTTTAAAGCTCTGAAAGGCCTGGCACGCTGCGATTCTGTTCAGTTCAGTTCAGTCGTGTAGTCGTGTCCGACTCTTTGCGACCCCATGAATCGCAGCACACCAGGCCTCCCTGTCCATCACCAACTCCCGAAGTTCACTCAGACTCACGTCCATTGAGTCCGTGATGCCATCCAGCCATCTCATCCTCGGTCGTCCCCTTCTCCTCCTGCCCCCAATCCCTCCCAGCATCAGGGTCTTTTCAAATGAGTCAACTCTTCGCATGAG
>SJXQ01005530.1:74581-208063 GCA_006408695.1 Aepyceros melampus | reverse complement strand
AGAGAGAGAGAGAGAGAGATGCGGATTTGATTCCTGGGTGGGGAAAGTCCCCTGGAGGAGGAAATGGCAACCCACTGCAGTGTTCTTGCGTGGGAAACTCCATGGACAGAGGAATCTGGTGGGTGTAATCCATGGCATCACAAAGAGTCAGACACAACTGAGCAACTGAGGATGGCTCATCATGGACATGACATACTGGGTAAAAGGAACTGTGATAAGTACACCTTTAGTAATGTGATAGTAAGGTGTTAGAGGAGGAGAATTTCTGTAGTCCTATAATTATATCTCAGCCCTGGACTGTGAACTTCACAGTTACTTCTCAGTTTTGCCCCAGCCTACCCATATATGGTGGGACAGAGGCCTAGAGTTGAGTACTTGGTTCCCTTATGGAAGGACAAAGGGAACTGTAGTTGAGGTTTCTTTCCCCTCACATAGATCCAGCTAGATTTGGGTATTCCTTCCCCAGGTAGGTTAGGATCTAATATACCCAGCAGATTAGACTGTGGCAGAATAATTGTGTCGGATTGCAGACATTGTTAGGAAGAACAGAGTACTCTGGCATGTGTCAAAATGGTACTTTCTCCTTCCCACTAGAAGAATCAACAGGGAATTTTCACTGTGAGGACCTGGTAAGGTTTGTGGAGATAAAATGTGCAAAAGTGGGGTGGGGGAAGCTACTATGACTGGGTTCTCCCAGAGATGAAAGCAATTTTTTGGGAAAGATTTTTTAGAGCACTTTTAGATTTGTAGTAAAATGGAGAGGAAGTTATATGCTCCCTGTCCCCACACATGCTTGGCTTCCCTTATTAGCAACATTACCCACTGGCATGATACATTTGTTATAATTGATGCATCTACACTGATGTATCATTCTCACCCAAAGTCTGTAGTTTACACTAGTGTTCACTCTTGGTTCACTATGGGTCCCTTGCACTTTTCAACCCTTAGACTTGTCTAGTGAGCCTCCAGCAGTTCATCAACTACAGTTCAGGTTTTCTCACCTGCCATAGGTTCCCCTTGGAGGGTTTTACTGATGACTTTCCAAACTATTGTGATTCTTGTACCTACCTGTCTGTCTCTTCAATTTGGGCTTTGCCCTGTGTCCTCACTTCTCTGATGAGTGTAAGAAGAGCTTCTGATTTTTCCATTTGATCATTGTTTTTAATCTGTTGTTAGGGCAGAGAGGTGACTTCTAATCTCCTAAATCATTGGATTGGAAACCAGAAGTCACCAAAACTCTTTATTGTTTGCCTTTTAACCTTTTAGCCATCCTAGTAGGTGTGGGGCATGTGGCTGTACTTTTGATTTGCATCTCTTAGTCACTAATGATATTCAACATGGTACATATAATTTTAAGGAACACTTACAAGATTTTTTATTGAGCTGAATTTCATTGTTTTATGATAAGCAGATGGAGTCTTTCAATGATTGGATTATCTCCCATTTAATTTTGCCAGTCAGCTTCCATTTAGATACTTTTGAGAGATCCTTTTCTTACTAGTTTTGATTAGATTTCTAGATTGAGCTCTTCTTCACAAAACATGTGGCATGAGGAATGAACAACAGATGCTTAAGCTTGTATCTCATTGTCACTAATATGCATTTGAGCCAGGCAAATGTTGATAACAAGTGATCAGAAAAAAATCTGGATCTAATAGGGGAGGTTGAGATTTTGAGAGTATCTGTTGTGTTCTGTTTGGGGCTGCTGTTTCTTGGGGAAACCACCCCTCCATCAGTTCATGTCATTTTGATGATGCTTACAGTCATGCCTACTCCTCATCCACCTATAGCCTCCAGTCCCCAGATTACAGGGATGAACACAGAGCACATAACTCTGACATGGCCAATTGTACTATATAATGCACATCTTTTTAAAAATCATGTTGTCCTGACACCATCTCTCCTTCATTTCAGTGTATACAGCTCCTTCAAAGTCTTCAAGATCTTTGAGGGAAAAAGTTGGCTCTGTAAGCAAGTGATAAATGCAAAATATTAAATTTGGCATGATTTTAGGAATATCGTAAACGTATCTCAGTGAATATACATGTGCATCTCCCATTCAGTCGTGCCTTTGTTTCTTTCCAGGTAAGTTGTGCCTTTTGGTGAAGATGTTGGCTGGAAGAAAACTGCTAAAATATTATTTCAGAGGTGTGGTTAATTTGTACTCATCCACTTGTCTTAGAGGCGATTCAGATTTCATGACCTTCTTCAGCCAGTATTGGACATGTGTGTTATTTCTTCATTTCTGTGTCAAGGTGACAAAAGGTAATAAGACTTTAAGACTTACTTTAATATGTATATATGTAAACTATTGGAAAAAAAATACTGGTGTCAATACCTACAAAGTATGTTAGCTGCTCAGTCATGTCTGACTGTTTTGTGACCCCATGGACTGTAGCCCATCAGGCTCCTCTGTTCATGGAATTTTCCAGGCAAGAATACTGGAGTAGGTTTCCGTTTCCTCCTCCAGGGCATCTTCCCAACCCAAGGATGGAACCCTGGTTTCCTGCCTATAAGAAAAGTGGTAATTTCAAAAGTATCAGGAGCTACTCAGATGAGAGGTCTTTGAGAGAAGGGAATATGTATTTTTTTGTTTCCTTGACAGCAGATTAAGGAGTTAATCGCACTGGGACGATCTCCCTTGAAGTCAGATTGCTAGTGAGTCGGCTAACAGAGGGAACGGACAGGTGTGGAGCACCAATCCCTTGTTGAGCACTGAGTGCTTCCAAGCACACGATTGCATTTTGTCTTATAAAGAGCCCACTGAAGAAAATATGGTGATACCGTTCTTGAAGATGGGCAAACTGAGGTTCAGTGATCTTAAATAAACTCATTGATTTTTTCCCTCTCTACCCATCTCACCCAGATGCTAATCTGTGAATGGGTACAGTGCTGGCTGTACAATAATCATCCTGGTGAACTGTTCAAAATGTAAATTCTGGAACTCTCACTCCTGAAGACCCTAACTTGATAGGTTTAGCTTAGATTCAGATATTCTTCTTTTATGCCCAATTGATTCCGTTTACATTGCCAAGTTCAGAACATCTCTATACCCCATGACCTCAAACTGGTTCAGGGAGTTCATTTGGTTTCATCTCTTACTGGGGATTATTTGGAAAGGCTGTTCAGAGAGTCCTGTGTTGAAAGGGCTCTGAGGCTGACGGGAAAGTATTCCGTGATCCATTAGTGATGGCTGAGATGAGGCCAGATGGAAGGAGTAGAATCCTTCTGCCAAATATCAGCCAACTGTGATCTAGATGGTGACAGTTGGTAGGTGGGTGAGGAGGGGGGAAAAAAAGGAATGTAGAGAATATCAGTTACATTTTGATTAAAAAGAGTCTGGGAACATACTAAATTTTTATCCAGCTCTGTGTAACCCTCTCAGCTATATCAGAAACCTGAATGTAGCTCTTGGAAAAATACTAGTGATGACCAAAATATAGACAGCCAAATAAAGGAGATGAGCCAAAACACTTTCAAATCTCCAAGATCCTGAGTTCCTGCACTGTCCCAGTTCCATGGGAATGCCTGCGCCAGGAGTACTGGGAACTCTGTGTGAGAGCAGTGGCCACATGCTCATGTTCTTTCTGTTGCAATCTTATTTTTGTGGCAGGAGAATATGTGGCCTGATGCATTTCAGCAATGGATCAAATATTTCTTATTATTTCAAATGTTTCAGGAGAAAATACTTTATAGTTTCAAATGTATTTGATAGTTTTGAATTGTGTGTGCTGATTTTTCATATTTTATTACTCAGTTTTGATGATCAGATATATTACATTGTTTTTGGAGAAATCAGTTTGGGAGTTGGGTCTGATAAATACATACCTAAGTAGATATGATGGCAGTCCTTTCTTAGATATATTCATAGAAAGATATGGATAAAGTTGTGCCTGTAAATAGAGAAAGGCTTCCTTATGGGTTTAATTATCTGTGGCAGTATAGTCTTTCTTAAGGGAGAACTCTGTTTTGTGAGTCACTTAGTCCAGAACTGTGCACACAGCTTCTTCCTGAAACACTGGAAACCAGGGGTCCTGCAGTCCTTATTATTTCAGTGACCATCTGCAGGTAAGCTACAGCAGAAAGGTTTATTTCTGTTCTTGTCAATTTTGCTTTCCTTGTTGACTTTGTTACTTCCTTGTGGACATTGTTACTTCCTTCTGTCTACTTGGAGTCGGTCATAAGGTCACTTTGCACAGCCAGTGTCAGGGATGACCTTTGAACTGCTTAGTTATCTCACTGCTTTTAGAAAAGTTGTGAAAGACTCTATATAGCAAATATAAAGAGAAAGATGTTGCAGTTGACTAGTGATATCTATCATCAGATCAGAATTGGGAAGCTGCAGCACATGGTTAGTATATTTACCACTTTTGATTCAATCAGTAACAGTGGCTAGGTGAATGAAAAATAAAATATATCAGTCATGGTGTTGTTAGTACCAGCATGAAGGTGGGAAAAAGGAAAAAAACTGAACAAGAGGAATGGCATATAGTATCTGGATGTAATTTGCACAAAACCCAAACTGAGCCTTCACAAATCTTTACAGTGCTAGAATTATTGAAAATTTAAAAATAAAATTCATAAATACAGATATAACTGCTAAATGAATTTTTAAAATATATTTGACTTTGAATTAGACATGCATTTTTTTGTCTTTGTTAATAGCAATGTTCCCCATGTCAAATCTGTAAGATGTGAGTTCCTAGAAAAATCAAGTTGGAAAAATAATATATTACTTTGCCATTCATTCATCAGGATCTGGAAATTGGTCATTACTTTGGTAAACAGTTTGAAGTTCGGACGGAATCCTCAGTTTTATCCTTGTAGTAACTGAGACTCAGTGGTTCTAAAGACAATTACTTTTACTGTACAAGCTAACTGGAAAAGTGATTGATAATTGTCACTGCTTCAGAGATTGGATTTTGTAGCAATTTTTTTTTTTTTTTTACTAGCACTACATTCAGATGCTTTTGATGGAGCAAGCTAGAGTAATATTGAAGAATTATTCACAGCTACTCACACAAGGGACTTTTGCATTTGTAAACAAAAATTACCTTTATCAGAGCAAATACTAAGAGAATATTTTAACCTGTGTTACACAATATAAGGCATTTCTGATATATTCTGGGTGAATGGGAAAAGTAATAGACTGAGAGAAAACAGTGTTTGGCAGACTAAATGAAAGAAAAAGTAAGGCCAGACAACAAAAATGTTTTGTGCAATGATTCAATGGGATTTTTAAATGAAAGTTCCCATTTGCCTCAAACTGGAAAACACACTGAACTCTCAGCATTTCCTGAAGGCACTGGAATGTTTTTTTGTCCCTTTGAAAGCATCACATTTAAGGCAATGAGCAAAACAAGGAAACCCTCTAAATGCCTGATTGGGAATCTAAGCTGAGCCAAGACACATGTTGAAATTAGAACTACCATTGCCTTATCATGGCTTGATTTCTGGTTTTCTCATTTGATGTCATACATGTGTTTCCTGTTGTGCTTACTAAAAAGAATATCTTATATCAGATCACATTTCCTACAAATACCAACTGAGAACTAATCTCCCAGCTTGCAAATTAACTTTTAAATGTGATTGTGCATCACATTGTAATAGGATAAGGAATGGTTATTTAATAAATGGTGCTGGGTAATTAATTAACTACTTGGGCTACACTTCATGTTGTTGGGAAGAGAAAGAAAGGGAAGAGAGGGGAAGAGAAGGAAGAGAGATAGAGAAAGAAAGAAGGGAAATAAGGAAGGGAGGAAAGAAGAAAGGAGGAATGAGAAAAGAAGGGAGACAGGAAGGGAGAGAGGGAGAGGTAGGGAAGAAGGAAGGAAGGAGAGAAGAAAGGAAGGAAGAGAAAGGTAAGAAATTCCAGAATGGTTAGGGAAGCAAATATTAAGCATGAAACCACAAGAAAGAGGGGGAAATGTTTACTTTAGGAATCTTGTTTTCTAAGTAACAAACTAAATCACAAAAAATGACCTCACTACAGAAAAACTAAAAGACTAAATCACTGTCAGACACAGTCAGGCAAGAAAGAAACAAATAACAAAGTGAGAAAATATCTATGTCAAATAGAACGAACTGGGGATTCACAGCCTAAACATATAAAGGATTACCAGAATACATAAGAAAAAAGATCCCAACAGCTTGAAGAAAATAGCCATAGAGTTTTGTTCATAGTTCTTTCAAATAGATATTGCAAATAAGATGAAATATTTCACTTCACTGGTAAGCAAAGAAATGTAAACTGAAATAAGATGTTATTTTGACTAAATACTTGGGAAACATAGATATACTAAGTAACTAGGATTTGTAGAGTAAGAACATTCACACACAATGTAAATTGCCATACATATTGAAGATACCCAAAAAGTTCATACGTTTTCCAGTTATTCCCATTATAGGGACCTATCCAGTGAACTGTCGTGTATGCATATTGTTATTCTAGTATATTCATGGTAAACAATCCAAATATCCAATTATAAGAAATGTTTACATAATCTAATCAACCACTGTGTAACTGCCAAACAAGCACTACCAACATCACCAGGCAAATTGTTAGAAATGTACATTCTTGGCTCTACTTGACACCTATTGACTTGGAAACTAGGGTAGACCAAGCATTCACAAAGCCTTCAGAATAATTCTGATGCGTACAAAGGCTTGAGAATCACCAATGTACTGGAATATTAACAGACACTCAAAATGTTTTCAAAGAACATTTAGCATGGAAAATTTTGTAAAACCTAACATTAAATGACCAAAAGGATAATAAAATTTGTTCACATTTAGTATGATCATAGGAATTATGTATAACATGATTTCTATTTTGTAAATATTAATATATATCATATACTTAAAAGTAAAATCATTCACATATATGTATATTCACATAAATATGCATACTCGCAGATCAAAATGCTGTTCTCAGTATATCAGAGGAGGTGACTTTGAATTACTTCTTTGCATCTTTATGTACTTTTCCAAATTCTCTTCTCTGATGACCTGTTATTTTTTCTATCAATAAAAGATCTTGGCCACAAACATTTTCACATGTATATGTAAATACTCAAGATGCCAAGTTTCCCGTAACCCTAAATGTTTACTCATCTTTCATAAGGGCATTGGTTTACTGCAAAGAGAGACCCCTTCTTCAGTAGCAGGTGGTGTTTTATCAGTCAGGAAAGCAGTAAGATGTGGTACTTGGGTTGACCTAGCCACAGGCAGGATGTGGCTGCAAGAGCAGAACTATAGGTCTTTGAGCAACAGCCACATCCTCCTCCCACTCGTTCTTTTTTTAGCTGATGGCAACTCCCAGGATTCTGACGTTTACCAAAAGTTCATGTTGTCTTTGCATCACTGTCATACCCGCTTCTTTCACTAGCAGTTCTTACCATAATCTTAGTACGGAGCACAGGGCATAGAAATTATGGAAATATTAGCATGGGAGATCTCAAATAACTAAGCTCATTTGGCCAGAATGTTCTAGCAGGGTGATACCAAGCAGAAGTGATAATCAAGTAATTTATCTTCCTATGTTAAAAGTTATCTGTCCTTTGTTATCTCAAAATACCATTGGAATTTCTTCTCTCCTTGACTTCAATTTACAGCTCTTTGAGCACACAGAAGGTCAACCTGTTCTGCTAGTACTTGGACAATGTAGTGGATCTAACATTGTTTACAATGGTCTTAAAAGTTCTTAAGTGTTGGAAACATTTTAACTGTCATAGAAAATAAATATTGTAGCAAGTATCTCCTTACTTGTCCTAATCACTGGAACAAGAACTTTTTTTTTTTTTTGCTTCCTGCTCACAGTTAACACAGTTAGCAAAAAGATTAGGGGACAGCCCCAACTGCTCCAGATTAACAGCTGCCTGAATGTAGGGTATGTGGGGACTTAGAAGAGGTATCATTCAGCTTTTACCTGACGATCTGCCTCAAACTCCATAGTTTTATGTGGGAGGGATTCTGTGGATAGAAATATAGTTTGAATCCTTAGCTAGGTGCAAGAACTGTTATGATTTGAATGAACAGTGGTGTTAAACAACAGTGAAATTCTAAAAGAAATATTCCAAAGTCTCATAGAAAATCAGAAAGAAAGACTATACTTTTATATAGTGAGCTTGAGTGTTAAATACCCTTATTAAGCCTGCTTAATGGCAATGGTCTTAGATTTCCTGTTATTCAAAATGCATACATTTATGAGTAGGATCAGAGACTGATTTTGAAAACCTAAATTCCTCAGATGATGGTTCATGTGTTGTGCATGTAGACATTGCCATCTGAATGCTATGTCTCTGCCCTCAGGTTTGATTTCCAAGGTCATTTTCATAACTTCCTACAAATGTGCTTTGTGTCTCTGAGATATAAATGTTTGACTAAGTTTGGAAATACTCAGAAGGTTTTCAAAAGAAACCTCCGTGTTGTGTGGAAACTGACGCGACGTGTAAATGCTGAAGATAAGTGCGTGTACAGAAAATAGAACAAAGGTAAATACAGCAAGGATCAGGATGGGAGGTGCAGTCAAAAATGAGAAACTCCAAACACCTGTGTTTTGTCAACAGTGGCTTGGCAGCTAGAATAGGAAGAACAGAGGAAGTTAAACCCATGCTGCTTTCCAGAAGTCAGCTACAAAAAATGAACCCCCAGGACCAGATGGTTTTATGGCTTTGGTAAACAATAGATTTGCATAATGCTTCCTCAATAATTCTGTCAGGAAGAGTGTCGAGCTAGAAAACAATGTACAGTTGTGTCTTTTTTGAAAACCAGCTCTCCAAAAGGCCAACTGGTAATTAGGGAGACACTGAAATGTTGGGAAGGACAGAGTATGTAATGAACTATTATCAGACCATCTTGACTACAAGGTAATTGTAAATACCAATATGTTTGGAAGTCTTAGGTCTCCCCTGGTGGCCATATTATAAACTGATTATCTTACAGGAACAAGGGCTTCTCTCATTTCAGGCACTACCTCCGTAGGGTTTCCTTGTTTGTTCTGATTTTGTAGCTTCCTTTGAGTTTTGTTTCTAAGGCTTGGGTGACTGCCATTTGGTTTCTCTTCAAGAAGAATCAACAAACCACTTAACACTGAGTTCTTTTCTAGCTTACGCATGCATCACTACTCCCTATTGATCTCAGGATGTGGGATTCCCCATACACCTTTTGAACAAAATCCTCCATTTCAACAAGTGGATAAGAACCCTCATCTACTTCATTCATTCCACTGATTTCATTGCAACAGTTATTCCCACAGGTGATTTCAACACATGCAAATACAGATTTTTAGTTTTCAACACTTGATTCAGAAACTGGGCCAGTAGAATAATGCACCAGTGAAAGCCCCTTCTTCCATCCTCCAAACATGGCAAGAATCCCATCCTCACTTTTAGGCTGAATATTAAGATATTGATGTTAAAAGGGCTTGCAAACTCAAAAGCATCTAGTGCTCAGGTGGGTAATATGACTAAACATTGGTGTTGAAAGGATGAAGCGAATGTGGACGACTATGGTGAAGTGGCAAGTCTGGCCTAAAGAGCAGTCAGCAGCTCTCCAACTCCTAAAAATTGTTGCTGTGTAATAAACTAGCCTCCAAAATGTTGGATCTCCTGGATTTTCAAGAAAAGTAAAATTAATTAAAAAAAATCTCAGTTTTATGAGCTTGGAGATGACTTTTCAAAGGTAGCAATGAAGTATAAATTTTAATAATATCATAAGGGACAAACAAAACACTTCTGTGAACAGAATTTATCTTATGAAGTATCAGGTTTGAGCCTTACCTTAGTCTCTAAGGCTGTGCTGTCCAATAGAAATATGAGTTTACATGTGTGATTGAAAATTTTCCACTGGCTCTATTAAAAAATAAAAAGAAACATACAATTAATTTTAATATTTTATTTAACCTAGTTATCCACACTATTGTCATTTTTCCTGTGTAATCATTGTAAAAATTATTAATGAGCTATTTTGCACTCTTTTTGTGTGTTTAGTATGTATTTTATGCATATAGCATATTTCACTTTTTACTGGCTACAATTCAATTGCTTAATAGCCATATGTGGCTAATGGCTCCATATTGGATAGCACAGCTCTAAGGCTTAGAGTAACTGCTCTTTCATATGCGTAAAGATCGGGCAAGTCCTTGATTAGAAAAAGTATCATGGTCTTTGGACATCAGAGCTCCCCTTGTTCCTGCCCCACAAGCTACTATGGCCATTTTGGCAACATCCCATTGTAGCTGCCAGTGTAGTTACAGGAGGCAAACAGAAGGAAGGATATGTTCAAGGGATATGTTTTCCCAAGGATATGATGTAAGGAGCTTTGGTTGTTGCTTGACTTATGTGAAACAAAATCATTGGAGCGTCTTGGGAAGTCACTTAACACATATGACTTTTCACATACCATAAAAAATGATAATCCATCCTCTGCTTGTGACATCTAGTATGAGCCAACTACCTAAGTTAACCTTTGTTATTACTGGATTCTTTTATAGTCTTTTGTGTCAGGTAAAATGATTTGACTAAGTCTAGAACAAAATATAAGTGAGGAAAACAATGGGGAGATAAATATTAAAGTGAAGCAAATAAATCACAACAAAACAAGGAAAAGAAACATCTTTCTAAGTTATTCAAAGATTGAGTGGATTTCCTTGAGTTCCTTATATCTAAACGGGTCCAAGCAACAATTGTGCAAATAATTGGTGAGTTTTTAAAAACATATATATTGCATGATTGGATAATTTTGGCTGCTCTGAGATCTGTAATAGTATAATGATAATAATAAAGTGTGTAATATGTACACACATATTCTGAAAATTCAGATAAATATTATACATTTGTGTGTGCTATTTTGAAATTTGAAATGTTGTTACTATGTTGTTTTAATTTGCATTTTTCTATTGCCAATGAAATTGAGCATATTTGCATTTTTTAGCAATTTAGAGTTTCTTTTTTGTAAGTTCTGGTTCCTATTCTTTTCTTATTTTCCTGTTAGATGCTTGTCTTTTCTTATTGAGTTTTCAGATGCAAATAATTGTAGGTTGTATGTGTTGTACACATACAACAAACTATGTGTTGTACACATAGTTTCTCCCTACTTCTGTCCAATAGAGTTTTATCTTTTTAGGTCTCTTTGAAGAACAAAGTTATTTAATTTTAATTTAAATTATAAATCTTTCTCTTTCATGATTATTTCCTTTATGCTTATTTAAGAAATCCTTCCCTACTCTGAAGTCATGAAGCTAGATTTTATTATTAACTTTTTTTCATTTGTTCTTTTATATTTGTCTTTCATCTACTTAGGATGGATAGTTGTATGGGTGAAGGTAGGACTCCAATTGTGCTTTCAGGTACCAAATTGTCACAATTCTGTTTATCATCCTTCCCTGCTGAACTGTCTAGTTAAGTGTTCATTTGTGTCCTTATCCTTGGCTCTCTTTAATGGTCTTTCAGTCAATTCAATGGCCCTTGTTCCAACCTGAAACTCTCTTCACCTCTATGAACTTATGTCTTGATGTCTAGTAAAGCAACTTCTCCAGAAGTTTCTTCTTCATGGATGCCTTAGTTATTCTTGTCCTTTATATCACTTCCTGTAAATTCTAGAACTTGCTCATTAAATTCTAGAGTGGGAATGAAGGGTAGGGTGTGGGGCTTGGGGTTTAGATTTGGGTTGCATTGAATCTATAGACCAATTTGAATGGATTTAACAACTTTATATTAAGTCTGCCAATCTATGTTTACGGTATGTCTCCACTTATTTGGACTCTTCTAATATGCCTTTGAAGTGTGGTGTTGGAGAAGACTCTTGAGAGTCCCTTGGACAGCAAGGAGATCCAACCAGTCCATTCTGAAGGAGATCAGTCCTGGGATTTCTTTGGAAGGAATGATGCTAAAGCTGAAGCTCCAGTACTTTGGCCACCTTATGCTGAACTGAAGAGAAATACAAAACCACTACAGAGAAACTTTATTGAGGAATATTCAGTTCAGTTCAGTCGCTCAGTCGTGTCCGACTCTTTGTGACCCAATGAATCGCAGCACGCCAGGCCTCCCTGTCCATCACCAACTCCCGGAGTTCACTCAGACTCACGTCCATCGAGTCAGTGATGCCATCCAGCCATCTCATCCTCTGTCGTCCCCTTCTCCTCCTGTCCCTAGTCCGTCCCAGCATCAGGGTCTTTTCCAATGAGTCAACTCTTCGCATGAGGTGGCCAAAGTAGATTTATTTTTAAATACTGCACTTAAAAATTAATAGACTTTAATGTTTAGAGCAGTTTTAGATTCACAACAAAATTGAGCAGAGGGAACAGGGATTTTCCATCTGTCTCCTGCCTAAACACTTTCCCCATTATCAACATTCCCCAACAGAGTGAGATTTATAATTGATGAACCTATATTGACAGATCATTATTACCAGAAGTCCATAGTTTACAGTAGGATTCATTCTTTATATTATACTTTCTGTATACTACACGACTGAGTGACTGAACTGAACTGATACTGCATGTGTTTTAATGTAGTGGAATTAAATATATTTTAACCTCATTTTCTAATTGCTTGTGCTGGTATAGAAATACAAATTGATATATATTAATTTTTAATCTTACAACTTGGTAAACTGTTAGTAATCCTAATAATAATAATAATACAGATTATTTTGAAGATTTAAAAATATGTAGTCCTATTATTTGCAAATGACAGTGTTGTCTTTCTTCCAAATTCTTAAACCTTTATTTCTCTCGTTATGTGGTAGTCTGTGGTAGTCATATGTAGGCCAACATTACTTGCCTATTATACAGAAGTGGTGATAGAGGGATCCATATTTTGTTCCTAATCTCAAAAGAAAGCTTCTAGTGCTTTATTATTAACTGTATTGATTGTTGTAGATTTAAGAAAATTGTTCTTTATTCTTAGCTAGCTAGAATTTATTTCATAAAATAATATTTAACCTTATCTCTTTTGTCATTTAATGATATCATCATTTGATTTTTTCTATCTGTGTGTTTGTATGGTGGATTACATTAATTGATTTTCAAATATTAACCCCTGATTCATGGGATATGTAAAATTTATTCATAATGCACTATCCGTTTGTATGTTTCTACATTCAATTTGTTATATATTTTGATTAGAAATTTGTCCATTCACATTCATACATTGGCCTGGCATTTTCCTTTTTGTTCCTGCTGTTTTGTGACTATGGGCTTCCCAGGTGGCTCAATGGGTAAAGAACCTGCCTGCAATGCAGGAGACACAGCAGACACAGGTTCGATCCCTGGGTCAGGAAGATCCCCTGGAGAAGGGCATGGCAACCCACTCCAGTGTTCTTGCCTGGAGAATCCATGGACAGAGGAGCCTGGTGGGCTGTGGTCCATAGGGTCACAAAGAGTTGGACACGACTGAAACAACTGTGCACACTGACCACACATTTTGAGATGAAGTTATGCACATTAAGATATTGATGCTAACTAACACTGGGAGAGTATTAACTTGTTTGTCGTGCAGATGACAAAATTGGAATTCTTTATTAAAAACATTTTATTTTGAAATAAATCTAGGCTTCCATAAAAATTACAATGATAAACAAAAAACAAATCTTGTATATGCTTCACCTAGGTTTAGTTTCACTCATTGTTAAAATATTGCCACAGTAGCATAATCATTCTCTATTTTTTTCTAAAATACTTGAGAATAGGTTGCATATATCATGAACTTTTATTCTTAAAAATTGCACCGCATGTTACATAAGAAGATCATTTTGTTATACCATGCCTGTGTACTTAGTCATTCAGTTGTGTCCAACGCTTTGTGATCCCCCTGGACTGTAACCCACCAGGCTCCTCTGTCCATGGAATTTTCCAGGCAAGAATACTGGAATGGGTTGCCATTTCGTCCTCCAGGGGATCATTCCAACTCAGGGACTGAACTCATGTCTTCTGCACTGGCAGATTTTTAACCACTGAGCTACCTGGAAAGACTGCTTTGTTATATCACTTGAGTATAGTCAGAAAAATTAGGAAAGTTAACATATTTAAAATATTGTCTGATTGGTTCATAATAAAATTTAGCCAATTATCCCAATATTGTCCTTTGTAATATATATCTACATATATATATATATTTTTTTCTCTCTTGTTAAGGATTTACTCCAGTGTCATGAATTGCATTTAGTTGTTGTTTCCCTTTTGTATTGTTACTCTAGAAGAGTTTCTCAAGATTTTCTTTGTATTTGTGACATTAATAATTTTGTAGGGTATTCACCAACTATTTCATAGAATCCCCTATAATTAAAGCAAGAGTTAGTTTTCCCTTGAATATCTGTAGAATTTATTGATTCTAGAGTTCATGTAGGGTTTGGAGGTCTCTTTGGGGGAAGATTTTCAATGATTGACTCCATTTCTTTAATCAATATCAATATTATAAGGCAATGAAAGAATTTCTCTGATCTTTACTTAGTTTGTTTAAATTGTCTAGGAATTTATCTATTTAAATTGTACCTGTTACTATACAGGTGCTCATAATATTCTTTTATTATCTTTAATAAAGAGAATATTTTTCTTTATTTATATTTATGTATAAAAATAATATTTTTTAATGTCTGTAAGTATGTAGTTGTTATCTTCCTCTGAATATCCAATAATATTTGTGCTTCCAAACTTTCCTGTCAGGCATACTTTCCTTTTGTTTGAAGTATATCTTTAAGAATTTCCTTTCAAAAGGGTTTTCATGTCAACATCATCATCATCATTAACAACCTTCAGTTCAGTTCAGTTCACTTCAGTCACTCAGTCATGACCGACTCTTTGCGACCCCATGAACCACAGCATGGCAGGCCTCCCTGTCCATCACCAACTCCCGGAGTCCACCCAAACTCATGTCCATTGAGTAGGTGATGCCATCCAACCATCTCATCCTCTATTGTCCCCTTCTCCTCCTGCCCTCAATCTTTCCCAGCATCAGGGCCTTTTCAAATGAATCAGCTCTCTGCATCAGGTGCCCAAAGTATTGGAGTTTCAGCTTCAACATCAGTCCCTCCAATGAACACCCAGGACTGATCTCCTTTAGAAGGGACTGGTTGGATCTCCTTGCAGTCCAAGAGACTCTCAAGAGTCTTCTCCAACACCACAGTTCAAAAGCATCAGTTTTTCAGTGCTCAGCTTTCTTTAAAGTCCAACTCTCACATCCATATATGACCACTGGAAAACACATAACCTTGACTAGATGGACCTTTGTCAGCAAAGTAATGTCTCTGCTCTTGAATATGCTGTCTAGGTTGGTCATAACTTTCCTTCCAAGGAGTAAGCATCTTTTAATTTCATGGCTGCAATCACCATCTGCAGTGATTTTGGAGCCCCCCAAAATAAAGTCTGACACTGTTTCCACTGTTTCCCCATCTATTTGCCATGAAGTGAGGGGACCGGATGCCATGATCTTCATTTTCTGAATGTTGAGCTTTAAGTCAACTTTTTCACTCTCTTCTTTCACTTTCATCAAGAGGCTCTTTAGTTCTTCTTCACTTTCTGCCATAAGGGTGGTGTCATCTGCATATCTGAGGTGATTGATATTTCTCCCAGCAGTCTTGATTCCAGCTATGCTTCTTCCAGCCCGTTTCTCATGATGTACTCTCATATAAGTTAAATAAGCAGGGTGACAATATACAGCCTTGATGTACTTCCTTTTACTATTTGGAACTAGTCTGTTGATCCATGTCCAGTTCTGACTGTTGCTTCCTGACCTGCATACAGATTTCTCAAGAGGCAGGTCAGGTGGTCTGGTATTCCCGTCTCTTTCAGAATTTTCCACAGTGTATTGTGATCCACACAGTCAAAGGCTTTAGCATAGTCAATAAAGCAAAAATAGATGTTTTTCTGGAACTCTCTTGCTTTTTTGATGATCCAACACTGTTGACAATTTGATCTCTGGTTCCTCTGCCTTTTCTAAAACCAGCTTGAACATCTGGAAGTTTATGGTTCACACATTGCTGAAGCCTGGCTTGAAGAATTTTTAGCATTTCTTTACTAGAGTGTGAGATGAGTGCAATTGTGTGGTAGTTTGAGCATTCTTTGGCATTGCCTATCTTTGGGATTGGAATGAAAACTGACCTTTTCCAGTCCTGTGGCCACTGCTGAGTTTTCCAAATTTGCTGGCATGTTGAGTGAAGCACTTTCACAGCATCAACTTTTAGAATTTGAAATAGCTCAACTGGAATTCCATCACCTCCACTAGGATTGTTCTTAGTGATGCTTCCTAAGGCCCACCTGACTTCACCTTCCAGGAAGTGTGGCTCTAGGTGAGTGGGAGTGATCTTATCATCGTGATTATCTGGGTCATGAAGATCTTTTTTGTACGGTTCTTCTGTGTATTTTTGCCACCTCTTCTTAATATTTTCTGCTTCTGTCAACAGCTTAAAAGGTATCTTTGCTGGTTATATAATTCTAAGTTTACATTTATTTTATTTCCTTTAAAGAATCTGCTCAAAGTTGACCCACTTGTTTTTTAGGGAAGAAGGTTAATGGGATCTTGAACATGAGCATTACTGACTGGCTATATCACACCTTTGACCACTCTTGGACTATTGTTCATTTTTCACTAGTATTGACACTTTTTCAAATTACCATTCAAGCCATTGTGCCCTATGAAACAAATTTTGTCATTTACATCTTGGCAGTGGTATGCTTTTATTGAAGAAGCCACTCAACAATGGGCCAATAGTCAAAATATCTGATAGATCTTCCATACTCCCTACCATACACAAGCATCTTGTTTTATTGTCTTGGAAAGACCTTTTCAAAATTTGTTTCTAAAGGTTTTCTAACTATTCTCACCTCCTCTTGGTCTACATCCCTTAGTAAAACAGTTTGGCCACTGAGTGAGGCTATTCCCAGGAAGGGATCATTTTTCTCTTGTCTGCTCCCTGGTGGACAATAGGGATAAATATTTGGACTTCTGCCTTGACCATTCCTGGGACTGATACTTCTTTTCTTCTCCAAATGGTAGCCCTAAAGTCATGGTATGCTTGTGTATATAACAATTCAAAAATAATGTAGATAAATTACTAGAATTAATAAGTGAATTATGCAAAGTTTCTTGATATAAAGTGTTATAGAAAATATATTCAATTTATATGGAATTCAAATTACTAGAATTAATAAGTGAATTATGCAAAGTTTCTTGATATAAAGTGTTATAGAAAATATATTCAATTTATATGGATTTTCTTGAGTGTTAAAATTTAAAAGGCAAATAATACTCTGTATTGGCAATGTGATTGGTCTATGTATAAACTGGATTTTCCTCTTTGGAAAACAACTTGATGTTGTATACCAAATTTGCAGACCATACAATTGACAATTGAACTCTCAGGTATATATACCAAAGAGAAATGAATACACATGTATATAAAAGGAGAAGTATGCATAATACTCATAGTAGCATTGTAATAGTCTCAAACTGATAACATACCTCGTATACATCAATAGTGAAACAAAGAGTGAAATAATAATAAAAATGGTAAAACTAAAGCTGAAGCAGCAGTACTTTGGCCACCTGATGTGAAGAACTGACTCATTGGAAAAGACCCTGATGCTGGGAAAGATTGAAGGTGGAAGGGGAAAGGGGCAACTGAGGATGAGATGGTTGGATGGTATGACTGACTTGATGGACACGAGTTGAGCAAGCTCCAGGAGTTGGTAAGTATGGGGAAGGCAGGCATGCTGCAGTCTATGGGGTTGCAAAGAGTCAGACATGACTGAGCAACGGAACTGAACTGACTGAAGTGCAGAGAATAAACATTTCTGCAGTGGATAATAGTCAGCAGTAAAAGTGAATGAAACTGAAGATATATATTACATTGATAAATTTCTCAAAAGTAACCACTCACATAATAATGTATATTACATGATTCCATTTATACTTAGTTCAAAAAATAAGAAAAACAATAATGTCAGATGTCAGGTGATATATGCCTAGCATCTTTGTTTTATTCCCGTCCTTAGAGGAATCACAACCAGATGGAAGAGTAGATGGGCTTCTCCAAATTTACAGCTTGCTGCTGAACAAGCATCAACAGGAGAATGTTGGATCTGACCAAAAGAAGATACCCCACATCCAAGGGCAAAGTAGAAGCCCCAGCAAGATGGTAGGAGGGGCAAAATCATGTTTAGAATCAAACCCCATACCTGCCAGAGACACTCAGCTCAAACAGAACCTTGTGCACCACAGGAGACCCCACAGAGACTGACTCAGACCTGCCGTTGAGTGTTTGAGTGTCTCCTGTGGAGTTACGGGTCAGCAGTGGCCTTCCACAGGGGGAGGGGCTCTGGGTGCAGCATACCTGACTATGGTGTAAGCTCTCTTGGAGGAGGTCACCATTAACCCCACCGTGGAGCCACCAGAACTTACACAAAACTGGGGAAACAGACTCTTGGAGGGCACAAACAAAACCTTGTGCATACCAGGACCCAGGAGAAAGGAGCAGTGACCCCACAAGAGACTAAATCAGACTTGCCTGTGAGTATCAGGAGTCTCAGGTGGAGGTGTGGGTCAGCAGTGGCTTGCTGCAGGACTGGGGGCACTGACTGCAGCAGTGGGAGCAAGGGACCTTTTGAAGAGGTTACCATTATCTTCATTACCTCCACCAGAGGTTGGCCTCAGGTCAAACAACAGGGAGAGAACACAGCCCCACCCATCAACGAAAATTGGATTAAAGGTTTACTGAGCATAGCCCCACCATCAGAATAACACCCAGTTTCCCCCTCAGTCAGTCTCTCCCATCAGGAAACTTCCATAAGCCTCCTATCCTTCTCCAGAAGAAGGCAGACAGAATGAAAACCACAATCACAGAAGAAAACTAACCAATCTGATCACATCCTTATCTAACTCAGTGAAACTATGAACCATGCTGTGTAGGGCCACCCAAGATGGACTGGTCATGGTGGAGAGTTCTGACAAAATCTGGTCCACTGGAGAAGGGAATGGCAAACCACTTCATTATTCTTGCCTTGAGAACCCCATGAAAAGTATGAAAAGGCAAAAAGATAGGACACTGGAAGATGAACTCCCCGGGTAAATAGGTGCTCAGTATGCTACTGGAGATCAGTGAAGAACTAACTCAGGAAAGAATGAAGAGAGAGCCAAAGCAAAAACAGCACCCAGTTGTGGATAAAACTGGTGATCGAAGTAAAGTCCAATGTGTAAAGAACAATACTGCATAGGAACCTGGAATGTTAGGTCCATGAATAAATGTAAATTGGATGTTGTCAAACAGGAGATGGCAAGGGTGATCATTGACATTTTAAGAATTAGCAAACTAAAATGGACTGGAATGGGTGAATTTAACTCAGATGACAATTATATCTACTACTGAGGGCAAGAATCCCTTAGAAGAAATGGAGTAACCCTCATAATCGATAAAAGAGTCTGAAATGCAGTACCTGGGTGCAGTCTCAAAAATGACAGAATGATCTCTGTTTGTTTTCAAGGTAAATCATTCAATATCACAGTAATCCAAGTCTATGCCCAACCAGGAATGCTGAAGAAGCTGAAGTTGAATGGTTCTATGAAGACCTACAAGACGTTCTAGAACTAACACTTAAGAAAGATGTCCTTTTCATTATACAGAACTAGAATGCAAAAGTAGGAAGTCAAGAGATACCAAGAGTAACAGGCAAATTTGGTGTTGGAGTACAAAATGAAGCAGGTCAAAGGCTAACAGGTTTTGCCAAGAGAGTACGTTGGTCATAGCAAACACCCTCTTCCAACAACACAAGAGAAGACTCTACACATGGACTTCACCAGATGGTCAACACCGAAATGAGACTGAGTATATTCTATGCAGCCGAAGATGGAGAACCTCTATACAGTCAGCAAAAACAAGACTGAGTGCTGACTGTGGGTCAGAACATGAATTCCTTATTGCCAAATTAGACTTGATTTGAAGAAAGTAGGGAAAACCACTAGACCATTCAGGTATGACCTATATCAAATCCCTTGTGATTATACAGTGGGAGTGACAAACAGATTCAAGGTATTAGATCTGATAGAGTGTCTGAATGATGGGCACAGGTTTGTGATATTGTACAGGAGGCAGTGATCAAGATCATCTCAAGAAAAAGAAATGCAAAAAGGCAAAATGGTTGTCTGAGGAGTCCTTCCAAATAGCTGAGAAAAGAAGAGAAGCTAAAGATAGGAGAAAAGGCAAGATATACCCATTTGAATGCAGAGTTCCAAAGAATGGCAAGGAGATATAAGAAAGGCTTCCTGAGTGATCATTGCGAAGAAATAGAGGAAAACAGTAGAATGTGAAAGACTAGAGATCTCTTCAAGAAAATTAGAGATACCAAGGGAACATTTCATGCAAAGACGGGCATAAAAAAGGACAGAAACGGTATGGACCTAACTGAAGCAGGAGATATTAAAAAGAAATGGCAACAATACACAGAAGAATTATACAAAAAAGATCTTCATGACCAAGATAATCACGATGGTGTGATCACTCACCTAGAGCCAGACACCCTGGAATGGAAAGTCAACTGGGCCTTAGGAAGCACCACTACAAATAAAGCGAGTGGAGGTGATGGAATTCCAGTTGACCTACTTCAAATCCTAAAAAATAATGCTGTTAAAGTGCTGCATTCAATATGCCAGCAAATCTGGAAGACTCAGCAGTGGCCACAGGAGTGGAAAAGGTCAGTTTTCATTCCAATCCCAAAGCAAGGTAATGCCAAAGAATGTTCAGCTACCATACAAATATACTCATCTCACACACTAGCAAAGTAATGCTCAAAATTCTCCAAGCCAGGCTTCAACATGAACCTGAACTTCCAGATGTTCAAGCTGGTTTTAGAAAAGTCAGAAGAACCAGAGATCAAGTTGCCAATATCCGCTGGCTCATTGTAAAAGCAAGAGAGTTCCAGAGAAACATCTGCTTCTGCTTTATTGGCTATGCTAAAGCCTTTGAATGTGTGGATCACAACAAACTCTGGAAAATTCTTCAAGAGATGGGAATACCAGACCACCTGACCTACCTCCTAAGAAATCTTTATGCATGTCAAGAAGCAAAAGTTAGAACTGGGCATGGAACAACAGACTGGTTCCAAATCGGGAAAGGAGTATGTCAAGGCTGTATATTGTCACCCTGCTTATTTAACTTCTATGCAGAGTACATCATACGAAATGCCAGGCTGGATGAAGTACAAGGTGGGATCAAGATTGCCAGGAGAAATATCAATAACAGATATGCAGATAACACCACTCTTATGGCAGAAAGTGAAGAAGAACTAAAGAGCCTCTTGATGAAAGTGAAAGAGGAGAATGAACAAGTTTGTTTAAAACTCAACATTCAGAATATTAAGATCATGGCATCCAGTTCCATTACTTGATGGCAAATAGATAGGGAAACAGTGGAAACAGTGACAGACTTTTTTTTTTTATTTGGGCTCCAAAATCACTGCAGATGGTGACTGTAGCCATAAAATTAAAAGACGCTTGCTCCTTGGAAGAAAACTTATTATCAACCTAAACAGCATATTAAAAAGCAGAGACATTACTCTGCTGACAAAGGTCCATCTAATCAAAGCTATGTTTTTTCCTGTAGCCATGCATGGATGTGAGTTTGACCTTAAAGAAAACTGAATGCCGAAAAATTTATGCTTTTTAAGTGTGATGTTGTAGAAGACTCTTAAGAGCCCCTTGGACTGCAAGGAGATCCAACCAGTCCATCCTAAAGGAAATCAGTCCTGAATGTTCATTGGAAGGACTATGCTGAAGCTGAAACTCCAATACTTTGGCCACCTGATGTGAAGAGCTGACTCATTTGAAAAGACCCTGATGCTGGGAAAGATTGAGGGTGGGAGGAGAAGGTGACGACATAGGATGAGATGGTTGGATGTCATCACTGACTCAGTCGACATGAGTTTGTGTAAGCTCTGGGTGTTGGTGATACACAGGGAGGCCTGGCATGCTGCAGTCCATGGGGTTGCAAAGAGTTGGACATGACTGAGTAACTCAACTAACTTAGAGGAAAAGTTTTCAAGTTTTTACCATTGAGTATGATGTTAGTTTTGGGCTTTTTATTTATGGCCTTTGTTATGTTGAGGTGTGTTCCCTCTATGCCCACTTTGTTGAGAATTTTTGTCATAAATGGATGTTGAATTTCGGTAAAGGCTTTTTCTACATCTAAGGAGATGATCATATGATTTTTATCCTCCAGTTTTTTTTTTAATGTGGTGTATTACATTGATTGAATCATGAATTGTCCTTGCATCCATGAGATAAATACCACTTAATCATAGTGTATGATTCTATTAATTCATTGTTGAATTTGGTTTGCTAATATTCTGTTGAGAATTTTTGCATGTTAATATAGTTGATCCTTTGTGTTTGTGTTTAGTCTCTATTTCATTTATTTCTTATCTGATATTTATGATTTTTTCCCTTCTATTGACTTTGCGTTTTATTTGTTTTTCTTTTGCTAATTCTTTTAGATGTAAGATTAGGTTGTTTATTTGTGATTTTTCTTGTCTCCTGGTGTAGGCTTGTATAGCTTTAAACCTCCCACTTACAACTGCTTTTGTTGTGCCCCATATATTCTGGATCATTGTGTTTCCACTTATGTTCATCTCCAGGTACTTTAAAAATTTTTCCCTTTGATTTCTTCAGTGATCCATTGACTATTTAGTAGTGCTTTTTTTTTTTTTTAAGCCCTGATGTGTTTGTAGCTTTTGCATTTTTTTTTTCCTTGTAGTTGATTTCTAGTCTCATCCTGTTTTGGTTGCCTAGAGTGCTGTTATGATTTTAATTCACTTTAAATTTATTGGGTTTTGTGACCAGCATTTGATCTATCCTAGAGAATGTTCCATGGGCACTTGAAAAGACTGTATTCTGCTGCTGTTAGATGAATGTTCTACTTGATCTGGTAAGTCCTTCTGGTCTAGTATGTTGTTTGAAGCCCTTGGTTCCTTACTGGTTTTCTATCTGGATAATCTGTCCATTGATGTAAATGGGATATAAATATCCCTTACTATTATATTACTGTCTTCCTAAAGGAAATACTTACCAACTCAGATTTTTCCCTATTTCCTTATCTTGCTTGTATAATAATTAACACAAATAGATTGACCTAAAATCTCAGTGGCTTAAACCACCATGAAGTTTTCATTTGAGTATGAAGAGAATAATGTATATATAGCAGTCACTTGTCCATAGCAACTCTCAAATCCCACCAGACATATATGACAATATGTTATTTTTCTTTTATTAAAAGTTCATTGTGAAATGAAATGACCTTCCTTCATATAAGGGACAGCATTCTGGAACTTGGGTTTCCTAACACTGCTGCAACAGAAGAAGAGAGAAATGAAGGAGGCACTCACTCCAGTAATGATTTGGGAGGCATTTGCTTTTCTCATCTGATACAAGGTTGTTAGATGATATATAGTAGTCACTGCATTGGGTTCAGATTATCTTCTCTGTGTCTGGAGATCCAAAAATAGAAAAGAGAATTAATCCCCTTCCACAGCTCCACACAATCCACAATAAACATTTCCTGTAGTTAACTCTTCCAGATCTTGAGTTTTGACATGTCACCTGGGGAGGCTTTCTCTGTTGGTTACTATAAGGATGACTGACTTACTTCCACAGTGTAAGGATATTATTTCTTGGAAACACTCTAAACACTTGGAATTTTTTTTTTCATATTGCTGTCCTCAAATAGTATGTTAGTAAATATAATATGGGGCTTCTCAAGTGGCTCAGTGGTAAAAAATATACTTGCCAGTGCAGGGGATGTGGGTTTGATGCCTGGTGGGGAAGACCCCTGGAGAAGGAAATGGCAGACCACTCCAGTGTTCCTGCCTGGGACATCCCAGAGACCGAGGAGCCTGGCTGGCTACAGTCCATGGGGTCGTTAAAGAATCAGACATGACTTAGTGACTAAACAGCAACTATAATCTATTTTTGGTTTATAAAGATATTGATGTAGAGCCATAACCTCTTAACTACAAATCTAAAATCCAAAATTTCAGAAACGAAAACCTAAGTTCTATGATGTTTAGTGGTAAAAGTTACCTTGGACTGAAGTGAGGATATTTATAGGCCTACATTTATCTCATTCCATTTGAATATTCATGTATTTCACTGACGTATTGATGTGTTAGATTATGGGCTGTTGCTTTGAATGCCTACTGGGAATGTCTTCTCATATATTCTTTGTCCCCTGTACTGGACTTCTAAAATTGGAAAACATTTAAATTATATGCAAAACACATATTCTTCTAAGAATTTAAGGTAAGAGATTATGGACCTGTAGATACCTTTTTTGTTGTTTGTTTTTTGACTTGCTAAGTATTTGACACTGGGAAAAAGGATTTACATGGTAGACAGTGCCTTTAAAGTTTCAATATTGATTTAACCTTTCAATCTACAAATTTGAGATACTTGCAATTTTTATAAAGTCATTAGTAAGAGCCAGTTTTTTACTTTTATTTAAACATAACATATAATGAATATTTGTTTGTACTGATTTATAAAAGTTTATAAACACTGATACAATCATTGCTAAAATAGGTATTCTTTCATAATATTTGAGCAGTGAGGCAAGAGAATATAATTTTATTGTTTGCATTACTGATTACATCTTTCTGTTTATATTCAACTATATCATAAATTACAAATGCAAAAAAAGTTTAGGTTTCTTTTGCAAATTTTTTAATGCTATTCATTGTTATTTAAATATATCTTATTTTTCATCCTTCCATTCCTAGAGATGAGCCAATTAGTTTGTGATGGGATATAGCAAAGGAGAAAAAAATAATACTTATAACCTCACAGCCTCAAGAGTTACAGCTCAATTTAAAGAATTGATACTAAGTAAGAAAAAGGAGAAGGAAATGGCAACCCACTCCAGTGTTCCTGCCTGGAGAATCTCAGGAACAGAGGAGCCTGGTGGGCTGCCGTCTATGGGGTCACACAGAGTTGGACACGACTGAGGTGACTTAGCAGCAGCAGCAGTAAGAGCCATGACTATTATGTTATGTAGTGTTCTCTCTTTGAATAAAAGATATTTATTTCTGGTGTTCAAGTAGGAGAAGCTGTTACTCCTGAATATTTAGCCTTGTGCACATTTCTTTGTTCATTGCTAGAAGTTTATAGCCATTGTTGGTTCTAAGTATATGGCATACAGTTTTTCCTACTGGTCTTGTTTTTCTCATTTTTGACTTTGTGTTATGTCTTTGTTTTTCCAGTCTGTTTTCTCCTGTGAATTTACTTTGTCTTCATTTTGTGCGTTTTCCTTACTTCAATTTCAGAAACAAAGCAGGAACATAGATACATGAAATAAACAGATATATAAAAATTCCATGACATTTAAAGAGTAATGTTGTTTGCTGCTGCTAAGTCGCTTCAGTCGTGTCCGACATTGTGTGACCCCATAGACGGCAGCCCACCAGGCAAGAACACTGGAGTGGGTTGCCATTTCCTTCTCCAAATGTTGTTTAAACAGGGCTAAATTCATACAGAAAGAAACTCGCTGGAATGTGCATGTGTGTGTGCTTTGATGATTTCATAATATATTGTTATTATCCACATTTTATGATTAGTCCTTTTATAACAATTCTTAACTTATAATTTTCGTGTTAACTGTTTTCTGCAGGAGCCTGATTAATAAAGTAGTCGGTGCCAGAAGTGGTCCCAGAAAATAAACTGTCAAAATGGTATCTGAGATTGGCTTGCCCATAAAATTGAAAATTGCAGAGAGAACTTTCTGGTGAGGGAAACATGTGCCGCAAATAAATCTATGACATGCCGTGAAGTCAGACTGACTCAAACAGCCATCAGCAGTAGCGCCTGAGAAGGCATGACATTAGGACTGTAATTCTGAATTTTTAATATACATGCAAACCACTGCAATTTCTTGTTAAAATCTGTTGCTGATCCAATAGATCTGTGATGATGTCTAAGAGGCTGCATTTGTATCAAGCTCCCAGGTGATACTGATACAACAGAATAATATCACATATGAAGTAGCAGGAATTAGGAGATCAGTGGCTGTAGCACTCAGCTTCTATGGCAACAGTGGTAATGATAAAGATTGAGGAGTCAGCTGGATCCTTCTTATGTGTCTAGAGATGTAAGTAGGGTAAGTAGAGATATTGAAAGTTATGAATACACATTTGAGAAGAAATGTGGAGATTATCAGGTCTCCTTGCAGTCCTGAAGATATTTGGCATCTGCTCTAGGTGCAGGGAAGATACGGCTCAGGATCACACTTACGGTCGATCTGACGATCAGGATGACAAAATGGTAGTGACCATTGAATGCTATGTTTTAAAAGGTGAAGTAAAGGCATGAGTGGGAACAGACCCCAGACACGGGAAATTTTTAGCAGAAATGGGTAAGGCTGAGAACTTGGAATTTTTGTATTCTCCCAGAACCTTCAAATTCGTTTTTGGCAGAGATGCCACTTAAGAGTACCAGACTTCCTCAACATAAAAAATTCCCACTCACTCTCTCTGGGCACAGTTTTCTCTCAAGGTGACGGCTGCTCTCTCCCTGGTCCACCTTCATCTGTTCATTGCTTCCAGGACGAGTGAGTCTAAGAGTTGGATTCCAAGATAGCCTAGGCTAGCATTGAGGGTATAAGATCTTTTTTATGAGAAAACAAAATTAGGAGGAAAAAATTAAAATACATCATTGATTTTGTTAGAAAAAGCCTGGGTGATGTGTGTGGAAGTGTTACACCAAGGAGGTAGAAATATAAGGCTTGATCAGGCCAAATTAATTACCAAGAGTGTACTCACACTGGATTTGGCCTCTGTTGCACTTTTGAAAAATCTGCGAATGGTAATAAGGTTACATTATTCAAAACTAAGTTCTTTCTTATGCTAAAATCACATAAAATTTACCATTGTGACCATTCTCAGTTGTCACGGTTCAGTACTGTTAGGTATATTCATATTGCTGTAACACAGATCTCCAGAACTTTGTCATCTTGCAAAATGGAAACTCTCTACCCATTAAATGATTCCTCTTTTCTCCCTCTGCCTTGCCACCTAAGTGGAATCAAAATGGTTCAACAACATCCTTGGCATAGCTTCTGTAGAAGAAATAGTACGGCCCCCAGAAAAGACACGTGTTGTGCTGGATAGAGATGTGCAGTTTGTTCAGCATCCATACCTCCCTCAGCTGAGCCTTTGCCTCTGGACTGTGAACTTCATGAGTCCCGCTTTTTTTTCTTTTTCCATCAGGTGGGACAGGTTGGCCGGAGTACACTGCAGTTGTGTATTTTCCTGGATCAGTTAGGCTCTGATAATGCTCCAGCAGGTTAGGCTCTTGTTAATTAGTTCCCCCTAAAGACAGGCCTTGTTAAAAATAAAATAAAATAAAATAAAACGGCTCTGGAGTATTTCAAAATAGTTCCTTTCCTCCTCCCTCTCATGGAAGCCCAAAGAAGTTTTTTTCTCTGATTTTACTAGGAAAGGTAAACCCTACTATAGTGTGCAGGCACCCTCATGCCTAGGTTCCCCTGGAGTTCTTAACTCACAGAATGTCTCCTCTGAGTCTCCAGCAGCTCACCAGTCACAGTTCAGGGTTCCTGCTGCGGTTTCCCAAGGAGTTTTCCCTCACGAGTCTGCCCTCTGGTAAGCCCTGACTGCCTCTCTCTGGTGCTCTGTCTCTCCAGGGTTGGGGCAGCAGTTCAGTCTGTTCAGCTTTTCACTTGTTAGGATGGAGTGGCTTTGTTACAAGGAGCTGGAAATCTTAAGTTCCTCTCTGATCCTTTTAAGCTTCAAAAATTACTTCATTTTTCTTCATTTTATTGATGTGTATGTCCCTCATTGCATATTATAGAGTATTGGCTCTTATATTAGTTCCAATTGTGTCTTCCTGTCTGTTGGTTTGTTTTCTCATCTATGCTTTTCCTGAATTTATCAGCTCACGTTCTGGGGATATATACGTATTCTGTTTTAGTTGTAACATTTATTATTTCTATTAATTTAAGCTCCGTTATGGTGCATTTGGATTTTGTATATTGTAGCTTATTTTTTGTTATTGATGTTTCTTAAATTCTGAAGGAGGTGTTAAAATATACTCAGTAATCATTTTGTCAGTTTCTCTTTGTAATTCTAGACGCATTCCTTTTCTCAGGGTGCAAAGGCTTATGATTGTTATACCTTACTGGATATATCATTTATCATTAAAATATTTTTTCCAATTAAATACTTTTTTGATTTAACTTCACTTATTTTTTTTTTTTGACACTTCGCTTAGGAATGCTTCTTATCAGGGATAAATAGCTGAATTTTCTTCATTTGAAACAAATTGAAAGTGTCTATATTTTGAACGGAAAAGTCAAACTACTCAGTTATGTTAACTGATCCAAATGGTTTCTTTTTCCACATTTTCTGTATACAATTATGCACTTTTATTGTTTACATCTCTCCTCATTTCCTTATTTTTTGTTTTTCATTTTGTATTAAATTTCACTTGATTTTTAGGAAGAGGTCAGAACGCTAAGAGTCGGACAGGACTGATCGACTTCACTTTCACTTTCATGCATTGGAGAAGGAAATGGCAGCCCACTCCAGTGTTCTTGCCTGGAGAATCCCAGGGAGTGGGGAGCCTGGTGGGCTGCTGTCTCTGGGGTCACACAGAGTCAGACACGACTGAAGCGACTTAGCAGCTCAGCAGAGCGCACATGTCTTTGTTCACCATCAATAGTTGGAAGAGTTTAGTAACAATTAAACGTGATGTGAATACTATGATCTAGTTCTTTAATGTATATCTTTATGTATGCATAGAAAAATTATTGGCATTTATAAATCAGCAGCTATTTCTGTTTATAGGAGTTATTTCTGTGAATTGGAATTTTAGGGTAATTTTTACTTTAAAAAATATACTTTTAGTCTGAGTCGGACACGCTGAAGTGACTTAGCAGCAGCAGCAGTCAACTATTTCAGATTTATAGTGATGTTTTATAATTATCAGAAAAGATAAAGCTACATTTTTCTCTCTTCTAAAGGTTTGAGCATTCTTATTTAAGAGATATATTTTGCTTTGGCCTAATGATTCAGGCCGTTTTCTGAATATATTTCTTGATCATGTATCACATATCCTGAGTTTTTTCTCAGCTAGTTTTTTTTCTACTCTTGGTAACATTATTCTTCATATGTACTATATTAGACATCTGTGTGTTAAACATAGGAAACTAACTGCTCTCTTAAAATGGTTTTTAGTGTATATATATATATATATATATATATATCCTACATAGGACTTCCCAGGTGGTGCTAGTGGTATAGAACCTGCCAACCAATGTAGGAAACTGAGGAAATGTGTATTTGATCCTTGGGTAGGGAAGATCCCCTGGAGAAGGGCATGGCAGCCCATTCCAGTATTCTTACCTGGAGAATCCTATGGACAGAGGACACTGGTGGATTACACTAAATAGGGCCACGAAGAGTTGGACACGTCCAAAGCAAATTAGCATACACGCATGCATGTCCTACAGATTATATATATTCTGTACATCTGATCTAAAATGCTTTTTAGGTTCTAGTTTGTCCCTAAGTGAGGAACTTCCTGCAGAATAAATTCATTCAAAAGTCTTTGAGGGCCTTTGTTCCAGGTTAAATACTGTTGGCTTGACCTTGAGACTCAACAACTTAGTGGTATTCTGCTAAGCTAATTAGATGTGTAGATTTTTAGGATATTTAATTTGACTCTGTTTTAAACATAAAACTATTATTATGATGATTTGCTGACAACATTTATTAATATTTAGATATGAATGAAGTTTTCCGGTATTTTGGCTTACCATTTGTAATCATGGTTCTAAGTCTTAAGCAGGGAAAAAAAAAATTCCAAAACTACATCAGAGAGTTTGCCTAATGAGCAAAGTGCCATTTCTCTGCTTCCCAGTGTACATGGAGGTAAAAGCAGCCTTGGTGGGTCGCCAGGGACCCTCTGCCCCACGATGACCAACTTGCAACTGCTTGAAAACCACTCTTGTTTTGACTCTCACCACTCAAATACCAGCTGTCTTCTTACTACTCATTCCAGAAAAAGTGGAAGATGCATAAGCAGACCACTCCCTTTCTCGGCTTGCATGCATGTATGTGTGCTCAGTCATGTCCGATGCTTTGTGATCCCATGGACTGTAACCCGCCAGGCTCCTCTATGGGATTCTCCAGGCAAGAATGCTGGGTTGGGTTGCCATTTCCTTCTCCAAGGGATCTTCCCAACTTAGATATTGAACCCACATCTCCTGCGGCTCCTGCATTGGTAGGTGGATTCTTTACCACTGAGCCACCTGGCAAAGTATATACATATATAACTGAGTCCAAACTTCAAGGGAGTCTAGGAATTTGAGTTCTGAAGCCAGTTGGAGGCGTTCCTACTCTTATATCTTCTGCTCTGTTCTAGGTAATTTCTTAAATTCTAGCGTAAATATGCTAACTCTTCATTTAACTTTGTGAATGTAAATTTTTACTTTGCAAGATTTCCAAAGGCGGGTTTTCAGCAATTTGACGTCATCATCTTCATAGTTCAATTCAGTTGCTCAGTCGTGTCTGACTCTTTGTGACCCCATGGACTGCAGCATGCCAGGCTTTCCTGTCCACCACCAACTCTTGGAGCTTGCTCAAACTCATGTCCATTGAACCAGTGATGCCATCCAACCATCTCATCCTCTGTTGTCCCCTTCTCCTCCTGCCTTCAATCTTTCCAGCATCAGGGTCTTTCCCAAGGAACCACTTCTTCATATCAGGTGGCCAAAGTATTAGAGTTTCAGCTTCAGCATCAGTCCTTCGAATGAATGTTCAGGACTGATTTCCATTAGTATGGACTGGTTGGATCTCCTTGCAGTCCAAGGGACTCTCAAGCATCTTCTCCAACACCACAGTTCAAAAGCATCAATTCTTCAGGGCTCAGCTTTCTTTCTTTCACTTCCATATATGACTACTGAAAAACCATAGCTTTGCCTAGGCAGACCTTTGTCAGCAAAATAATGTCTCTGCTTTTTAATATGCTGTCTAGGTTGATCATAGCTTTTCTTCCAAGGAGTAAGAATCTTTTAATTTCATGGCTGCAGACACCATGTACAGTAATTTTGGAGGACAAGTCTCTCATGGTTTCCACTGTTTCTATATCTATTTGCCATGAAGTGATGGGACCAGATGTCATGATCTTAGTTTTTTGAATGCTGAGTTTTAAGTCAACTTTTCCATTCTCCTTTTTTACTTTCATCAAGAGGCTCTTTAGTTCTTCTTTGCTTTCTGCCATAAGGGTGGTGTCTTCTATGTATCTGAGGTTATTAATTTTTCTTCCAGCAATCTTGGTTCCAGCTTGTGCTTCATCCATCCTGGCACTTCTCATGATATACTATGCATATAAGTTAAATAAGCAGGGTGACAATATACAGTCTTAATGTACTCGTTTCCCAATGTGGAACCAGTCTGTTGTTCCATGTCTGCTTCTAACAGTTGCTTCTTGACTTGCATACAGATATTTCAGGAGGCAAGTCAGGTGGTCTGGTATTCTCATCTCTTGAAGAATTTCCCACAGTTTGTTGTGATCTACACAGTCAAAGGCTTTGGAATAATCAATAAAGCAGATGTTTTTCTGGAATTCTCTTACTTCTTTTGATGATCCAATGGGTGTTGGCAATTTGATCTCTGGTTCCTCTGCCTTTTCTAAATCCAGCTTGAACTCTCTTCACAACAAGAAAATAATCTACTATTTATTTCAAAGATATTGCTTCCTTATTATCTCTGAGTATTCTATATTTACTTATAGTTGGCCCTTGAACAATTATGGGGATTAATCCACATATAACCTGTGAATTCAACCAACCATGGCTTATGCAGTACTGTAGTATGTACATTTGAAAAAGGTTCCAGTATAAGTGAGCCCAGCGTTTCTCATGATGTACTCTGCATAGACGTTAAATAAGCAGGGTGACAATATACAGCCTTGACGTACTCCTTTTCCTATTTGGAACCAGTCTGTTGTTCCATGTCCAGTTCTAACTGTTGCTTCCTGACCTGCATACAGATTTCTCAAGAGGCAGGTCAGGTGGTCTGGTATTCCCATCTCTTTCAGAATTTTCCACAGTTTACTGTGATCCACACAGTCAAAGGCTTTGGCATAGTCAAGAAAGCAGAAATAGATGTTTTTCTGGAACTCTCTTGCTTTTTCCATGATCCAGCGGATGTTGGCAATTTGATCTCTGGTTCCTCTGCCTTTTCTAAAACCAGCTTGAACATCAGGGAGTTCATGGTTCACGTATTGCTGAAGTCTGGCTTGGAGAATTTTGAGCATTACTTTACTAGCATGTGAGATGAGTGCAATTGTGCGGTAGTTTGAGCATTCTTTGGCATTGCCTTTCTTTGGAATTGGGATGAAAACTGACAGTCCTGTGGCCACTGCTGAGTTTTTCAAATTTGCTGGCATATTGAATGCAGCACTCTCACAGCATCATCTTTCAGGATTTGAAACAGCTCAACTGGAATTCGATCACCTCCAAGACTAGAGATCTCTTCAAGAAAATTAGAGATACCAAGGGAACATTTCATGCAAAGATGGGCTCGATAAAGGACAGAAATGGTCTGGACCTAACAGAAGAAGATATTAAGAAGAAGTGGCAAGAATACACAGAAGAACTGTACAAAAAAGATCTTCATGACCCAGATAATCATGATGATATGATGACTAATCTAGAGCCAGACATCTTGGAATGTGAAGTCAAGTGGGCCTTGGAAAGCATCACTATGAACAAAGCGACCCCATTAGGGAAATGCAAATCAAAACCACAATGAGATATCACCTCACACCTATTTGAATGACTATTACCAAAAAGATAAGAAATAATAAGTGCTGGCAAGGATATGGAGAAAAAGGAACCATTGTACACTGTTAGTGGAAATGTAAATTTGTGCAGTCACTGTAGAAAAACAGTATCTCAAAAAATTAAAAATAGAACTACCATTCAGATCAGTTCAGTTCAGTCCAGTCCAGTTCAGCCACTCAGTCATGTCCAACTCTTTGCAACCCCATGGACTGCAGCACACCATACCTATGATCCAGCAATTTTAATGCTGGGTAGTTTATCTGAAGAAAATGAACACACTAATTCAGAAGATATATGCACCCCCGTGTTCACTGTAGCATTATTTACAATAAGCTATAAAACTAATCTAAGTGGTATCCATTAGTAGATGGAAATCCCCTCAAGATACCTACATACATTTCTTTCTTTTGCATGTCCATTCTCTTCCATATATCCAAATTCTTTAAAATCAACTTACATCTCATCTCTCTCAGGGGACTCTCTATGCCTCTCTCAACTCTGATTACAGTGTACATGCATGCTAAGTCACTTCAATCGAGTCTGACTTTTGCGACGCTATGGACTGTGGTCTGCCAGGCTCCTCTGTTCATGGGATTCTCCAGGCAAGAATATTGGAGTGGGTTGCCATTCCCTTCTCCAGAGGATCTTCAGGACCCAAGGATTGAACCTGGGTCTCTCAGGTAGCCGGCAGATTCTTGTGAGCCACAAGACTTCAATTCTTTAATTGATTAATATTACCCTGTCTCCAAACTAGTATGTGAAAACATGCATTTTTCAATCTTTTACAATGTCTAGTTTTTTAAATTAAGTTGGTTTGGATACTTGGGTTACCAGAGAAGGGGTGGAAATAATACTGAGATATGAATATTTGCATTTGCCATGATATCTAATGTATCCATTGATTTAAATTTCAGAACTCTCTAGCTTCCAAGGTAAAAAATGTTTAGATTTTAACTGTATTAAAATAAATATATAATTCAATGTACTCAAACACACATATTCACATATATAATTACATATGACTGGACATAGAAATCAGAGAAGGCAATGGCACCTCACTCCAACACTCTTGCCTGGAAAATCCCATGGATGGAGAAGCCTGGTGGGCCGCAGTCCATGGAGTCGCTAAGAGTCAGACACGACTGAGCGACTTCACTTTCACTTTTCACTTTTCATGCGTTGGAGAAGGAAATGGCAACCCACTCCAGTGTTATTGCCTGGAGAATCCCAGGAACGGGGGAGCCTTGTGGCTGCCGTCTATGGGGTCACACAGAGTCAGACACGACTGAAGCGACTTAGCAGCAGCAGCAGGACATAGAAATGGTCTTTCCATGAATATGCAAACCAACATAAAGCAAATACTTTTTTTGGTTTTATTTAAGTAAAAGAACTGAAACTGAATTTGAAAAATAAGCAAAGATGATATTGGATTTTGCCTTAGGGGAAAATAAATTCATAAGCTTTAAATTACAGAAATTCCCATACAGTTCCAGCAATTCTAAATTGCTCATACAGATCTTCCTCCATTTATAATGGAGTTATGTGCTGATAAACCAATTGTAAGTTGAAAATATCTTAAGTCAAAAATGCATTTTAATACACCTAGCCTACTGAATCTCGTAACTTAGCCTAGTCTACCTTAAACTTCCTTAGAACACTTACATTAGCCTACAGTCTGGCAAATCACCTAACACAACACCTATTTTAAAAACAGACTGCAATTCATTGCTCATGTCCTCTATTGAATATTGTACTGAAAGTGAAAAAGAAAACAGTTGTCTAGGTGTAGAACAGCTGCAAGTGCATCGGTAGTTTATCTTCACGATCACATGGCTGAGTGAGATCTGTACCTCACTGGCACCACCCAACAACATGAGAGTACCCTACTGCATAAAGCTAACCTGGGAAAAGATCAAAATTAAATATGAGAAGTAAGCTTTTGGCTGAATAGATTTTGCTTTCACACCATTGTCAAGTTGAAAAATAGTTAAGTCAAATCATCGTTAAGTTTAAAACCATTTTGTATTTTCAACGGTATAAATTAAGGCTTTAAAACAGTTTTAATTGAGGTATACTTGATGTACAGACTACGTAAATGTGAAGTTTACAATATACTGATTCACAAATTTAAGGTTATATTCCATTTATAGTTATTATAAAATATTGGCTATATTCCTTGTGTTGTACTATATCTCCTTGTAGTTTATTTATCTTATGCTCAGATATTGTCATGTCCCATGCTGTCTGATGCCAAGGACTGTAGCCCACCAGCTCTTCTGTCCATGGGATTCTCCTGGCAAGAATACTGGAGTGGGTTGCCATTTCCTCCTCCAGGAGATCCTCCTCACCCAGGGATTGAACACGCATCTCTTACATCTCCTGCGTTGGCAGGCAGATTCTTTATCATAAGTGACAGTAATTTTTACCTCTTAATCCCTTGCCCTTATACTGCCCCTCCCCATTCCCTTCTCTCCACTGGTATCCACTAATTTGTTAATTTGTTCTCTATGAATCTGTTGTGTTTTTTTTTTTTTTTTGCTACATTCATTATTTTGTTTTATTCTTTATATTCCACATATAAATTATATCACACAGTATTTGTCTTTCTCTGTCTTGCTTATTTCACTTAGTACAAGCGTCCCTAAGCCTTGAGTCACAGACCATACAGGGCCACATAGCAGGAGGTGAGAAGCAGGTGAGCGAGTGAAGCTTCATGTATATTTACAGGGGATTCCCATCACTTCATCCTATCTCGTGTCTGTGAAAAAACTGTCTTCCAGAAAACCTGTCCCTGGTGCCATAAAAGTTGCCAACTGCTGACTTAGTATAATACCCTCCGAGTCCATCCATATTTTTGCAAGTGGCAAAATTTCATTCTTTTTATGGTTGTACACTATTCCATTGTATTGTATAAGTATTTGTGTGTGTGTGTGTGTGTGTGTGTGTGTGTATTTGTGCATGCTGGGACTTCCCAAGTGGTGCAGTGTTAAAGAATATATCTACCAATACAGAAGATGCAGACTACATCTTCTTTATCCATTCATCTGCTGTTGGATACTGAAATTGCTTCCATATCTTGGCTATTGTAAATAATGCTGCAAAGAACATTGGGGTACATGTATCTTTTCTAATTATAGTTTTCATTTTTAAGATAAATATGCAGGAGTAAAATTGTTGGGTCATATGATAGTTTCATTTTTAGGTTTTTTTTGAGAAATCTCCATACTCTTTTCCATAGTGGCCACACCAATTTAAATTCCCACAAACAGTGTATGAGCAAGTGTATAAACAGGTATGAAACTATAACCCATAATGCTGATACAACATGTCTGTTCTAGGGCCTGCACCAGCACAGTAGTCACATAATGTGAGGCCTGCTAGAGTGCATTAGGAAGATGTCCCTGTCCCTCCCCTGGCCAACTCTCAGTCAGATGCCGAGTTATCTGGATAAATATTTTCAGCAACAGCATGTGCCTTCCTTGGTTTCAATTCCAAACATACTTGATATTATGGAGCATTTTTATCTTTCAAAAGCCTTTACATTTAGCTTTATATTTTTTTAGCAATTAGCTATAAATTCCCAATAGTATAAATATTAAGATGTGAAAGGCAAGATATTAACAATAGAGTTTGCATAACATTTCAGTTTTACAAAAGCCTTTCACATAGAAATCTCATCTAATTCTTTTCACCGCATTAGGTGAGAGTGTTCATGGTACCAGTCTTTGGCCTGTTAGTGAGAAAGTCAATTTCTAAACAGGTTGATAAAAAGTCCAGGGTCCCCAAGGAAGAGAGAGGGGTCTGGAGCTCCCAAAGAGGAAGGAGATAGGGGTCTGGAATTCTCAAGGAGGAGGAAAGGACAAACATCTTTTTTTCTCTACATTCCTTAGTCACATAAAACATTTTTTTTCCTTAAAACTGATGATCATATAACAAACAACTCAGTTTAAACCCTATACTAAGGATTATATGGACCCAACAGAAGCAGAAGATACTAAGAAGAGGTGGCAAGAATATACAGAAGAACTGTACAAAAAAGATCTTCACGACCAAGATAATCATGATGGTGTGATCACTCACCTAGAGTCAGACATCCTGGAATGTGAAGTCAAGTAGGCCTTAGAAAGCATCACTACAAACAGAGCTAGTGGAAGTGATGGAATTCCAGTGAAGCTATTTCAAATCCTGAAAGATGATGCTGTGAAAGTGTTGCACTCAATATGCCAGCAAATTTGGAAAACTCAGCAGTGGCCATAGGACTGGAAAAGGTCAGTTTTCATTCAGAAAGGCAATGCCAAAGAATGCTCAAACTACGCACAATTGCACTCATCTCATATGCTAGTAAAGTCATGCTCAAAATTCTCCAAGCCAGCCTTCAGCAATACATGAACCTGATGTTCAAGCTGGTTTTAGAAAAGGCAGAGGAACCAGAGATTAAATTCCCAACATCTGCTGGATCACGGAAAAAGCAAGAGAGTTCCAGAAAAACATATACTGCTGCTTTATTGACTATGCCAAAGCCTTTGACTGTGTGGATCACAGCAAACTGTGGAAAATTCTGAAAGAGATGGGAATACCAGACCACCTGACTTGCCTCTTGAGAAACCTATATGCAGGTCAGGAAGCAACAGTTATTACTGGACATGGAACAACAGATTGGTTTCAAATAGGAAAAGGAGTACATCAAGGCTGTATATTGTCACCTTGCTTATTTAACTTATATGCAGAGTACATCATGAGAAACGCTGGACTGGAAGAAACACAAGCTGGAATCAAGATTGCTGGGAGAAATATCAATAACCTCAGACATGCAGATGACACCACCCTTATGGCAGAAAGTGAAGAGGAACTAAAAAGCCTGTTGATGAAAGTGAAAGTGGAGAGTGAAAAAGTTGGCTTAAAGCTCAACATTCAGAAAACGAAGATCATGGCATCTGGCCCCATCACTTCATGGGAAATAGATGGGGAAACAGTAGAAACAGTGTCAGACTTTATTTTTTTGGGCTCCAAAATCACTGTAGATGGTGACTACAGCCATGAAATTAAAAGATGCTTACTCCTTGGAAGAAAAGTTATGACCAACCTAGATAGCATATTGAAAAGCAGAGACATTACTTTGCCAACAAAGGTCCATCTAGTCAAGGCTATGGTTTTTCCTGTGGTCATGTATGGATGTGAGAGTTGGGCTGTGAAGAAAGCTGAGCGCCAAAGAATTGATGCTTTTGAACTGTGGTGTTGGAGAAGACTCTTGAGAGTCCCTTGGACTGCAAGGAGATCCAACCGGTCCATTCTGAAGGAGATCAACCCTGGGATTTCTTTGGAGGGAATGATGCTAAAACTGAAGCTCCAGTACTTTGGCCACCTCATGTGAAGAGTTGACTCATTGGAAAAGACTCTGATGCTGGGAGGGATTGGGGCAGGAGGAGAAGGGGACGACAGAGGATGAGATGGCTGGATGGCATCACTGACTCAATGGACACGAGTCTTGAGTGAACTCCGGGAGTTGGTGATGGACAGGGAGGCCTGGCATGCTGCAATTCATGGGTTCGCAAAGCATCGGACACACTGAGCGACTGAACTGATTGAACTGAACTGAAGGATTATATAAAAACAATGTATCCTGCTTGAGGACAGTTTTTCCTTGAAAGTGAAAGTCACTCAGTCGTGTCCTACTCTTTGCAACCCCATGGACTATACAGTCCATAGAATGCTCCAGGCCAGAATACTGGAGTGGATAGCGTTTCCCTTCTCCAGGGGATCTTGCCAACTCAGGGATCAAACCCAGGTCTTCCGATTTGTGGGCAGATACTTTACCAGCTGAAACACAAGGAAAGCCTTTCTCAAAAATCTTCTAATCTTGATATTTTAGAATGTATATTATGGGAGTGGGTCTGGTAAAATCTTTCTGTTGTTAAGTTCTAATCCTGTTATCTTAAAATGTAAATTGTGAGAGTGGGTCTAGTAAGATCTTTACAACATTGAGACATTCTTTTGATTTATTGTAATAACCACTCTAAAAAGTATATAACTCCCTTGCTAACACTAGAAGGGGGCACACTCTCTGTCCCCCTTCTGATAACTATGTCAGAAGCTTTCTCTGTCCGTCTTCATACTTTAATAAAACTCTGCTACACAAAAGCTCTTGAGTGATCAAGACTGGTCCCTGGTACCAAAGATAAATCTTCCTCTTCAGAGATCACAAATCCAACACCATTCACCGTGAGCTATCATTAGGAACCAGGCCACATAGCAGGATCATAAAAGCCAATGATCACACTTTCGAAAGCCAGTCAACAACAGACATACACTAGTAACTATGCTTCTACAACAAACAGTCAATCAATCATTAAGCAGTTCTGTGTTATTTTAGGTCTGAAAATACCTAAACTTCAAGCTCCTCAAAAATTTCATGAATTCAAATGCATGATTTTCTCAGAAACGGCTGAGCCTTAAATGCAAGGCTCTCACACCCTTATGATAGTAAGAAATTCAGCATTTTATTCAGTTATTTAAAGGTAACTGAAGTCTCTTCTCTCAACAAAGATGATAATTTATGGATACAGATTTGTTTTTCCTTTTTATTGTTTAAGAATAAATTCTCAGGAAAGTGACTATTAGGCAAATAGCACAATGACGTGTAATGGCATGTATTTTTCTTGAGTTATTTTGATTAACTATGCTGTCAGCACTTTATAAATATATCTGTGCCTTAACAATTTCAACAATACTGGATGCTATTATATTTTTAAATATCTTCTGACTGACAAGGCATACATCTGGAGTTTAAGGTAGTTTCAATGCTTAGTTTTAGATAAATTTTAAGGGCACAGATTGACATGAGTATGAAAAGACCATAAAGGATCCTATGGAAACGAATGGGGAAGGTATAGGAAAAAATTAGGCCCAGTGTGGGTCCTATTGATCACTACAGGCAAAAAAAAGACAACTATAATTTACAGGAACCAGCCACCTCACATGCTTTTTTAAGAATGAGTGTTGTAAACTGGGGTCTCTGTGAAAGCAGATATCAAGTCTGAGATCAGAGTTCTAGGTCAATTTTTGGGAGCACTCTCAGGATCCATGCTCCTAAAACTCAGGAAAATAAAGCAGATCTTGAAGGGGCGGAAGCTGAGTCTCAGTGTAGTTCCAACAAAGGCCTCAAACAAGCCTGCGGCTCTCCTGTGCCCACAGTGATCAGTCCTTGATGCAGGCTGCTCCAGGAAGGGAACAGAACTGTGCAGAAGGCAGATGACTGAGGGCAATTCCTGAGAGGACTGAGGGCAATTCCTGAGAGAACTGAGAGCCATTCATCAGTTCTGATGGAGGGTTTACAATGGTACAGCACAGTGTCCAGTAATTTAAGGGACCTGTTACAGAGGTATAGGCAGGATTAAGGAAACTGACCAAGAATGGTTAAGCAGCTGAACACTAGCAACAGTGGGGAATTGTTATCACCCCTCCACCAGAAAGGATAAGGAAGGGTACAGTGCCACTGAAATCTCCTAAGAGAGTCAAGAATTAGGACCATCTGACATAGCTAAAGGAACACAGCCTCTGCAAAACTATGGTCTCGGAGGGAAGACGAGGGTAATAAACACTTCTACTCTCTTTATCTTCCCTCTCCTCTACCACTGATGCTTCCCAAAGAGCAAAATCAACAGGATTCCAAAGGATAGGAGTACCAAAAAGGCAAACCTAGAGGTCAGCTTCCTAGAGCACAGAGAAGAGCAGAGAATGGATTTGGAGGAACAAACAGAGAAAGCGTGGGCAGGGAAATATTTTGCTACTCAGATTTACATTGATTGTCTGGATGGCCACATACTCAGTCCTGACCTGATTCACTTTTCTTTAAATTCTGAGTCCTCACTAGTCAAAAGTCAGCAGAGGTGTCCTCAGCAGCTGTTATCATAGGAGACTCATTCTGTCCAGGTATTAGAGTGAAATTGAAGCAGCATAGCTGGAGTTATTGCTCAGATTCTCTTTTCTGGTCAGAGGTCAAATATAGCCATTGCATCACCTTCTCCTGTCTTGTAGTTGAGCACTTGGGAAAGCAGCATATACTAAGCTTGGGGAAGGCAACCAGCTGCATTTTCCCCTTTTGTCCTTCTATTTCAGAGTCCTTATACAAGGCAAGGAAGATACTCAGACCAAGACTAGGATTAGACCTACGCTGGTCTATGCAAGTAGTGAGAAGAGAAAGATGGATGCAACTAATCTGCAAGGGTAAATAGTCCTGAAGTCTGGTTAAGAATCAGTACTCTTCAAATACAGAGTGACCTTGAGTTACAGTGGAATTGACTATTCCTTCTCCAGTTTCTTTCCTTTCCTTTGTACTCCAGCAATAAACACTGTACTTGATAAACAACTCCCTTTAAATCTTTCAATGTCTTTATTCATGCTTTTTCTGTGCCTGAAAGCCTACCTAACTGGCTTTCAGCCAATCTTCCCATTTCTTTTAAAATCCACCTCAAACCACATTCTTTTTCTGTAGCTTTCACACTTCTGCTTCCTCTGGTCTGAATTAAATCTTTTCTCATCTGTTCTTTGTAACACTCTCCAAACACATTTACTTTTTATTATTTATGCCTTGTCTGTGTTTATTTAGGAACCTAACTCTTCCCTTACTAAGCAGTTTATTTTATATATATCTTAATCTCATTCACTAGCAGGTAGTTAACATTTGCTAAATAAATGAATGACCAAGTAGTATTTCCTATGAAACCTTGGCAAACAATAGCATATACCTGTGCTTGTTGCACAGGAGGCATGTGTTAGTTCTGGACCTGTTTGTCCTGGGAGCCACTCTTCGCCCCTCCCCAATTTGGGGTATCTTTCAGGATTATTGAACTTTGACTACTCTATCTCCCAAGAAGCCCTGACAGATGGCTTATGGCTGGGTTCAGCCAATAGAAACACTGATAGAAGATTGGAAGGCAAGAGGAAGAGAAAAACCAGTGTATCAGTTTTCCACATTTCAACTTCTTTATTTCTAAAGTAATAATAGTTATCTCATAGAATACACATGAAGATAAGTACGAAAAGAGTTCAGGTAATGCCTGGCATATAGTAAATCCTCAACAAATTAGTTTTTCTCATTATTTAAGTACTTTCTAAAATTTTTCATAATGACTTTATACTCTTTGAAAACTTCTCTGTTAATTGTGTTAATTTGAAACTGTTACACAGAAACATACTTTCAGACTATGATTCCCAGCCATGAAAATATTTCAAATTTTATGAATAGAGACAATAATGATTAATAATTCTATATATCTACAATGTGTGATAAATTATAAATATGTATTAATCAACAGTTTTAAGATCATATATTTTGGGAACTCTGACCACTGATAACTTACATAATTTACTGAAGAGGACTCGGGTTATGAGTCCTCTTAGGACTCATAAGGATTAGAGTTATGAACTGACACTCAAAAGGATTAGGGTTATGAACTGACATTAATAAAAAAATATTTAATAGTAAAGAAAATATACATCCACTTTACTCTTCTAATTTAATCAATGTCAACTTAATAAAATTTTACACACATTATATATATGTACATACTGTGAATATTTGCTTTGGTCATTTGACAAAATGATAAGTATTTTTCATTGTGTTCTATGATATTCATAAGAAAATTGATGATCCTAAACAATGGACACTTTTTAAAAGAGACTATGTTTTAGTTAATTGAATTTTTGTAAAGATGGACAGCATTAAATTATATAAACAAATGCTTGTGATTAAAAAAAATCATACTGTACTACTGACTAGCAATGAGGAAATCCAGAAAAGAAACTACAATAAAACAATCAGTAACCAATTCAGTTTAAAGATGGAGGTTTAGAATATATAATAAAACTTTTATCTATATTATCCTTTAGATCTGAAAAAAATTCATCCTGTCACTCCACCTTGTGTCAATTTCCAAACTCAGTTCAGTTCAGTTCAGTTCAGTCGTTCAATTGTGTCCGACTCTTTGCGATCCCATGAATCACAGCACGCCAGGCCTCCCTGTCCATCACCAACTCCTGGAGTTCACCCAGACTCACGTCCATCGAGTCAGTGATGCCATCCAGCCATCTTATCCTCTGTCGTCCCTTTCTCCTCCTGCCCCCAATCAAAAATGAATTAACTGCAAATAGGATGAAGATCAGAATATAAAGAAAAATGAAAAATAATTACAGAGAATCTCCTTGAATAAAGTGTGGAGAAGAAAATTATCAGAATTTGGCAATAATCTCTAGCTCCATTTGTGAAGTATCAAATCAAGTCAAGCCCAGCACACCTGTGCAGAACTCAATGCTTCTATGAAAATAAGTCTTAGTCACTGATCTCATGAAAAAAATCTTGATAACAAAAGATAATTGTTCATTTTCATATATTCAATTGAGTTCTTTTATATCAAATTCCTAATTAATTCCCCAAATATTTTTAAATGTCTTCTAAAAGAACAATTTAGGAAAGTTTTATGATAACTATTACGCTAATTGCTTCATACAAAAGAGTTAATTTAGAAGATAAACGCTTTAAACTGATCATTAAAAAAAACAACTAGTTTTTGCCTCTTATCTCACACTTTATACCCATACATCAAACTTTACCATATTTATCTTCATTATTTTTTTGTAGATCATTCTAATGCTTAAAAACTCCTTATCTTACACTTCCTGGTGTCTATTTTGTCGCTCCTGACCCTCTTCCCCCTACACACACACATAACTTCAAAGCCTTGTGTGTCTTTTTTGTGGAGTATAGTTGCTCTACAATGTTGTTAGTTTCTTGCTGTACAGCATAGTAAATCAGCCACACATATACCTGCATCCCCCTTTTCCTTGGATCTCCTTGCCATTTAGGTCACCACAGAGCATCAAGCAGAGTTCTCTATGCTCTACAGTACGTTCTCCTTGTTGCTGTTCAGTCGCTCAGTCGTGTCTGACTGTTTACGACCCCATGGACTACAGCATGCCAGGTTTCCCTGTCCTTCACTATCTCCCAGAGTTTGCTCAAACTCATGTCCATTGAGTTGATGATGCCATCCAACCATCTCATCCTCTGTCGCCCCCTTCTCCATCTGCCTTCAATCTTTCCCAGCATCAGGGTTTTTTCAAATGAGTCAGCTCTTCGCATTAGGTGGACAAAGTATTGGAGCTTCAACTTTAACATCAGTCATTCCAATGAGTATTCAGGACTGATTTTTTTAGGATTGAATGCTTTGATCTCCTTGCAGTCCAAGGGACTCTCAAGAGTCTACTTACTCCAACACCACAGTTCAAAAGTATCAGTTCTTCAGCATTCAGCATTCTTTATGGTGTAACTATCACATCCATAAATGACTATTAGAAAAACCATAGCTTTGACTAGACAGACCTTTGTTAGCAAAGCAATGTCTCTGCTTTTTAATAAGCTGTCTAGGTAGGTCATAGCTTTTCTTCCAAGGAGCAAGCATCTTTTAACTTAATGGACTTCCCATGTGACGCAGTGCTAAAGGATCCGCCAGCCATCTCAGGAGATGTAGGAGACGTGGGTTCAATCTCTGGGTCTGAAGCTGGAGAAGAAAATGACAACCCATTCCAGTATTCTTGCCCCAAAAATCCCATGGATAGAGAGCCTGGCGGGCTACAGTCCATGGGGTTGCAAAAAGTTGATCATGTTCTCATTCAGTTCAGTTCAGTAGTTCAGTCATGTATGACTCTTTGCAATCTCGTGAACCGCAGCATGCCAGGCCTCCTTGTCCATCAACAACTCCCAGAGTCCACCCAAACCCATGTCCATTGAGTCAGTGATGCCATCCAGCCATCTCATCCTCTGCCCTCAATCTTTCCAGCATCAGGGTCTTTTGCAATGAGTCAGCCCTTCGCATCAGGTGGCCAAAGTATTGAAGTTTCAGTTTCAACATCAGTCCCACCAATGAACACCCAGGACTGATCTCCTTTAGGATGGACTGGTTGGATCTCCTTGCAGTCCAGGGGACTCTCAACAGGCTTTTCCAACACCACAGTTCAAGTCGGGATTGGGAGTTCATGTACACTCATGGCTAATTCATGTCAATGTGTAGCAGAATGAATACAGTATTGTAAAGCAAAACAAACTAAAGAATAAAAATTAATTTAAAAAAAAAAGCATCAATTCTTTGGCGCTCAGCTTTTTTCATAGACCAATTCACATCCTCTATTTCATCACAGTGCTGTATATATGTCAATACTGATCTCCCAAACCATCCCATTCCCTCTCACCCTTTGGTACCCACACATTTGTTCTCTATACCTATGTTTCTATTGATGTCAAGGCCCTGCATTTTTTACTGGAGTGAAAAAGACTTCCCTCTCTAAACTGTCAGTGTATTTCACTTGACATCTCTATCACCCACACAGAGCCCAGCATTTTCTACTTGGAATTATTATTTTCCCATCTCCCCATCTGGACTATGAGCTCTGGAAGAGCAAGGGCTTTTTATCATAGCACCGATACTTGGCACCATGCTTGGCACATAGTAGGACCACAAAAAATATTTTCAAATGAATGAATATTCATAGATGAAGATGTGGATCCAGATGCCAATGCTACAGGTAACTGGACAAATCATTTAATTTCATAAGACCTTAAACTATCATATCTCTAAGTGGGAAAACAATCACATCTGTATTTCTTCTTCACAGGGATGTTGTCAAGGTTACATGAAATGATGTATGTGAAAGAATTTTCTTTACTTGAAATGTGCTACACGAATGCTTTTATAACACTTTTTTCATATCCCTCCACAAAGCTTAACATACAGTACTTTGCACATGGTGCTTTGCATGCAATAAGTATTCAATGAATCATGCTGAATGGCTGAAGATTGGGAAAAAATTCCACATCCATTATCGCCTCCATTTTTTTCTCCTTTGAAAACTGTGAGGGCTAAATAGCTGCCTTTTTCTCTTTTTCTCTAGACATTAAGCAAACTGACCTTTACTTCAGCAATCTATTTATTGAGTGCTGAGGATTACAGAGCTGCTATGGTTCTGAATTGTTAGTAACTCTTTGATCTGAGTACTAAGTAAGGTACAGTTAAACCTCCATTGTTCTTTCTTTACCTCCCATTGTCACAGTGAACCCAGTGTCAGCTAAAACACCAACCTTACTGAGAGGAATCTCTCATGATCGCATTTTAAGCACTGTCCATTATTCAAGGCTAGAATCTATTTCTTGACTGTATTTCATTATTTGTCATTAATTATTAACAATTATTCAATAAATTGTACATGTTATTTCATTACTTATAGACATAAGCATTCATTATTTCATTACTCATAAACATAACTATTTTTCTAAAATGATTTCAGACAAAGCCTTAAATAATTTGTGCGTAGGCAGCAACTTTTTTTAAAAAATTTACATTTTCTAAAATATGGCTAAATCTGGCCCAAATAAATCTTTAAAAACCACGTTTGATAAGCAAAAAGAAATTGGACAATACCTTAATAGTATATATTTAGGGTTTCCCCATAAAATTAATCATGAAGCCAAAACAATTAACCATTTAGAAAACAATTTTTAACCTCGCCTATCCCTTTTTTAAAAGCATATTTGCATCTTATTCTTAATACAACACTCAACATTTTCACAAAAGAATCATACCCAGAGGGGAAAAAAACCTCTCCATATTTATTCAGAAGGGAAAAATCATACTCAAAGCTTAGGCAAAATTGATTAATCTATTAAACAGACCTCTAGAAGTAGGATTCAGATGTTATGTTTCTCAGCAAGCATGGTTACAGGTTTTTTTTAATTGAAACTTACTATGTAAGTGTCACACAATTCAGCCTGGCTGACAAGAAAAGAGGTGGAAGGAGGAACCCACTGAGTGGTCAGATGATGGAAGGCTGTGTATCAACAGATGCCTGTGTATCAACCCTTCAGCCAAACTGCTGCTGCTGCTGCTAAGTCGCTTAAGTCGTGTCCAACCCTGTGCGACCCCATAGATGGCAGCCCACCAGGCTTCCCCATCCCTGGGATTCTCCAGGCAAGAACACTGGAGTGGGTTGCCATTTCCTTCTCCAATGCATGAAAGTGAGAAGTGAAAAGTGAAGTCGCTCAGCCAAACTAGTTAGAAATAAAAATAGAGTGCAAATTCTAATGACCCTGTGCTTGGCATTAAACCAACCGTTTTACATCAATGCTAACTATCAGGTTGTGAAGTAATTTTCTTATTCTCTTACTACAGATAAAGAAAACAGAAGCTTTGAGAAGTTAAACACCCTGACCTGGGTCCCAAATCTGGTGAAGGGATATGTCCTAAACCAAAAGGGCTGTTTAACCACCATCCTATATATTAGTTAGCAGTCAAACTAACAGACCAGTGAGGAACAGAGCAAAGAGAAACTGTGATTCACTAAGGGATAAATCATGAATAGGAATATTTTAGATCTTAATTCTCATCTGCAAGTCCTTGTTCAGCACCACAGGTCCAGGACCAACTCTGTCTTTAGTTTGTGAAGATGTAAGGCATACTCAAAGGACATCAAATTACTCTGCCATCTGAAGGGTTCTGACCGTAGGTCTCATCCTAATAGCTCAGTTTTTATCATGTGCTTGGCAGCAAATCTGTACCTCAAACCTTAGCCCCCAGTCTAAACAGTTCCTGGTCTAAATAGTCTGGCCGGAATCTCAATGCTGATCACATTTCAAGCTGTAGTGCTGCCCTTGGACATTGGGATTAAGGCATGGTTCTTCCTCTAATAGAGCCATCTCTAAGTACAACTGTCTTGACCCAGATAAGTTTCTTTCTTACCAATTTGGCTTTTAGACCATTAAAATTATTTATACTTCAATCTATCTAGGTCACAACATGTTGCTATCTATTAATGTACTCTCTGATCATCTTCCATGGCTCTCAATTAAACAAGGACAGGCTTAGCCACACCCATTAGTGACAATAAGATACTCGTCTTATTGTTAATTTACTTAAACCATCTGATCTACATGGGAAAAATGAAAATGCAATCCCTCTCCTCTCACTAAAAACTTTAGTTATTGGTGGTTTAAAAGATAAGTTACTGCACTAAAACAATTTTGCTAATTTTCTTGTTAGTCTCAAAGACATTTTACCATGGAGTGCCATCAAGGACCCCAGATGGGAATTTATTTTTTTTAATTAAACCTCAAATATGATCTGGATGATTTTAATGTGTTCTAAGTAGAAAGTGATTTTTAAAACCCTCTAGTCTTTACATTTTTAGTTTAGTTTTGGCTTGGCCTGTTTTTGTTGCTGCTGTTGTTTTTGGCCAGTGGCAAGGGAGATAAGGGATTGGTAGAAAACTAATGAGAAATTATATCCTTTGATAAAATAACTCTGTGCTCAATAAGCAACAGAATGTGCTATTGTGGGCATTCCAGGACACGACTTGAAAACAAAGTAGCATCAAAGAGCATGAATATGTTGGTTCTAAAGACATGATTAGACTATGCAAACATTTTACACATTTCTTGGCCTAGCTCTGAAATTTATTCAGCTTAGAGAAGAATATAAATGCACAATGAATCAATCCTCTTGGGAAATAATTCTGTCTCTCTGGTCAAAAATGTCTTGGATATTTTAAATCTTAGCATGATACTATAAAAATTGAGAAAGTAAGTGAGCACTGAATAGAAAAAATACCTAGTCTAAAATTAATCTTATGACATATTTGAGCTGTCTCAGTTCTCAAATCTTCCCACCATCATACTCACATTTTCACATCTCTAATGAAAGCAGTCAAAGTTCTGGTGATAAAGGCAAAAGGCTCTAATTGTCTTTATGGGAGCATTTCCGTGAGATGATGAAAATAATCACAAGTTATAACTTAAACTGGGATATTGTCTTTCATAAGAAATACACAAAACTGCACATTAAAAAAAATGTGATAAAGGCAAGTAATAGGTGCAGCTCTATCCAAGCACTCTGGTTACTAAAACTTAAATATTTAACTCATACAAATATCACCTCAAAAACTATAAGGAGTGGATTTTAATAGATTTCAGCTATTGAAAAATGTACCAGAACCATGTCACCTCACTCTTAGAAAAATAAGATGGAGTTCCAACACTCCTTGATGTAAATTCATACCACTGGAAAGTGACAGCTGAAACTTAACTCCATGATGATTGGTGACTATCACTGGCCCACAGACTCTTTCTGTAGCATGTACACTCTTACACTGTGTGTGGGAGCTAACTACCAAACGCACACACACTCAGATCCCTGCTGTTTCATCCTTTTGGAAATGCTGTAACTAACATTGGTTCAAGATCCCCAAATTTTAAATGATTATATTTATTGAGCACCTTCCAAGTGACAGACATTCTTGAGTTACATAAGTTATGTTTGATATTCCCAAGAATCTGTATGATGGTAACACTTATTTTCATTTTAAAAATATGGAAACAAGGGCACAAAATGAATAGCTTTGCCAAGATAACACATTTGCAATTTGAACCCACATAAATGATACTGATTATACCTGAAGTGGAAAATGAGTCACCTGCATTATATGCTTGCACTTCCAAAGCTGATTATGAGCCGACCTCAAATTTCTGAGGACAAAAGCATCTTCCAAGGATCAGACTGAGAATCCCAGTCCTCTTGAACTTGCACTTGATCTGTGAATGTCTGATCCCATCCCACTCCCCATCCTTGACCCAGATTATCAGTATTCCCCATACTGTCTCTTTGCTGAATTGGCACCCTGATCACTGCTGAATCAGGGTCTAGTAGTGTCCTTGTCATATAGTAGGTACTTAATAAATATTTATTTAATGACTCAAATAAATGAGTGCTATATGGCTAAACCCAGCTATGTGGAAGAGGGAAGGGCAGTGGAAAGAAAATGTTAACGCAATTCTGTATGTTATTCTTTGAAACTCAAACTAATTTTCATACTCTGTGAAGCCCTTCCTTAGCTACCAAGCAGTGTCACTCAGAATTCCCTCTGTTCCTTGTACACTCTTATACCATTATGATGCTAAGTTGCTTCAGTTGTGTCCAACTGTGTGTGACCCCATGGACTGTAGTCCATCAGACTCCTCTGTCCATGGGATTTCCCAGGCAAGCCTACTGGAATGGGTTGCCATTTCCTTCTCGGGGGATGTTCCCAACCCAGGTCTTTTACATCTACCTGCATTGGCACGTGGGTTCTTTACCACTAGCCCCTCCTGGGAAACCCGTCATACCATTATAGTGTTCACCATTCTCTGTCTTTCACTATACAGCAGGGTTCCTAGAGACCAGAACATAGTAGGATGCTCAACTACTGAATATTTACTGGAAGGACTGATGCTGAAGCTGAAGCTCCAATACTTTGGCCACCTGATGTGAAGAGCCAAATGATTGGGAAAGACCCTGATGCTGGAAAATATAGAAGGCAAGAAGAGAAGGGGAGGACAGAGGATGAGATAGTTGGATGGCATCACTGACTCAATGGACATGAGTTTGAGCAAGGTCTGGGAGATGGTGAGGAACAGGGAAGTCTACCGTGCTGCAGTCCATGGGATCACAAAGAGTAGGACACAGCTATGCAACTGAACAACGATAACTACTGTTAAATGAATGGAAAATGATGATAGAATGGGCTGTATTTCATCAGAGGCAGCAGCAATTGGTGAATTATCCAAGAGATGGAATAAGCTTAGACCAGAGGGAGTGTAGGGAGCCATCTGGAACCTTAAGAATTAGAAAGTTTTATAAAGCAGAGGACATTGATGTCAAATTTAGCACTGAGACTAAGAGACTGAGCATTAAGGAAAGAAAGAACAGGGTAGCAAGAACCATGCCTCACATATTCAGCTCTTAATCTCCAGGACTCAGCCCCAGATACTTGCTAGCCACTCATGAAATGTTTATTAAATAACTACCAAGTGAGTGCAGGGGACGACAGAGGATGAGATGGTTGGATGGCATCACCAACTCAATGGACATGGGTTGGAGTAAACTCCAGGAGTTAGTGATGGAGAGGGAGGCCTGGCGTGCTGCAGTCCGTGAGGTCTCAAAGAGTTGGACATGACTGAGGGACTGGACTGAACTGAACTGAACTGAGTGCATGGTGACTGCTGTAATATCAGTGTCAGTGGAATTTGCAGTATCAGAATCAGTGGATAAATAAAGGGATTTTGATCGAGAACAGATGGTGAAGCAAAGTATGTAGTCTCCCTCCTCCACTATGCCGAGAAAATCAATAAATATGTGTTGCTTGACAGATTGGCATCTGCTTCTTTCTGAAGTGTGTATCTCTGAAAAATGACATTGACCAATTCTGAGCAATGATGTAGGTCATAGAGTTCCTAGGTAAAGGGGATAAGAAGTCAAATTTATGATTTAGTCTAGTGTTTCCCAAGCATGAGGAAAGTATGACATAAATAAGAAACTATATCTCTATATAACATATTAAAGCCAAAAGACAGTGTTACTTACAGTTGGACACTGATAAAGTCCTAGCTCAGGAGATTAGACATCTCAGTGACTTCAATGGCTGAAGCAAATCTGTAAACTATTCTCATCATGCAAACGTGGATTTAGTAAAAAGTTGTGGGAACTGCCAATCTGTCAGACAGGGCTTTTTAAGTGTAAGATATAAATATAAAGTAAAAAAGAAAGTATTTTGCACTTATCTGCTATTACATATTGCTAGGGAGCTATAATATTTGAACAGAACTGGATTGATTTTACTAGCTATCCAAGATTTTAAATTTTTCTTTACCCTTCTTTCATTTTATACTATGAAAAACATGTTCTCTAGTCTTATGGCTCATCCTCTAGTTCACAGACTCAATGGACGTGAGTCTGAGTGAACTCCGGGAGTTGGTGATAGACAGGGAAGCCTGGTATGCTGTGATTCATGGGGTCGCAGAGTCGGACACGACTGAGCGACTGAACTGAACTGACTAGTTCCTATAGTCTCATTTAAACATCTTTGTTCTCTTGGTGGATGTTTTAAAATTTTTTCCTTATAAAAAACTTCAAACAGATTCCAAAATAAAGACAAAATACTATAATGAACTTCAATTGCCCACCTTCATAAATTACTAATTCACAACCAATCTTCCTCTACCATTTTATTTCCTCCTGTTCAGACATTATGGCTTCTCAAGTAGCTCAAGAGTAAAGAATCTGCCTGCAAAGCAGGAAATGAGGGTTCAATCCCTGGGTTGGGAAGATCCCCTAGAGAAGGAAATGGCAACCCACTCCAATATTCTTGCCTGGGAAATCCTACAGACAGAGGAGCCTGATGGGCTACCGTCTACGGGGTTGCAAAGAGTTGGACAGAATTTAGCTACAAAACAACAAAAACAAAAGACATTACATTAACTATAAATATTTCATTATACATTCTCTAAAAGTTAGAAATTCTTTTCTAAATGACCATAATACCATTATCACATCTTTTAAAATATAATTAATTATAATTCATTAATGTAATCAAATATATTAATATTCTCTATTTTTTATAATTTTTATAATTTGCTTCAATCAAGATCCTAACATAATCCAGAATTCACAGTGTCACTGAAGTCTCTTTAGTCTATTCTTTTTTTATTTTTTCAGTTCTTTTTTAAAGTTAACTTTCTCCAAGACAATTTCTCCCCATAACCCAGAACATGCTGATTGAGTTCCTGTAGTGGGCTTTAACATATTCCTATGCTATATTTCCAGGAAATGAGTAGTCACATGGAGAACTTGTTATGATGTAGTTGTTACTACTGTTGGTGTTTTTACCTAACCTGATCATATTTTGGAATTCATACTTCATCAGCTAATTTTGCTACAATACTTTCTACAGATTTGTGGCACTGCTATCCTACCTGCTTTTGGACTTTTTTTATGGTGAATTCAGGAAAATTTTTAAACTAGCTATTATCACTACTATATTCTAAAAATATTTTTTAATTGACTTTATTTTTTAAGTTTCAAGAGATATTGCTTTAGTATTTTTTGAGTTTGTTAATGACAATTCTCTTATCTCAGATTTCTTCTAACTTAAGTGACATACAGATGCATATGAAAGAAAAACCATCATCAGGGATTCTTGGGGTTGACTTAAATTATTTTCATTATAATTTTACTTATATAACATTAAAAAGGAATGAAATTCTTTGCATTTTGCTCCCATATAATCTTAAAAATAAAACAAATTTACAAAATGAATGAAAAGAAAACTGTCGGGGTTTAAGATACTCAATAATGATTAATTCCTCTCCCTCCCAAGGCAGGAACCAGTCCAGGGAAAGAGACAGACGGATGGAAATTGAAACATCATTTTTCATACTGATAAAGCACTAAAAACCTGGCTCAGTATTAGGACAAGCATTCCCTGCTCAGCTCTTCCAAGTCTAAATCTCAGGATAACATATATGAAGAAACTTAGGGTCTACTGAGCAGTCACAACCTATGATGAATCAATGCTTACTATCTTCCAACAAGGCAATTGACTCTACCTCTGTGGATAGAATGAGGGTTGGAATAAGATAGCAGGAATATTTCTTTAATGGGTACATGTCCACACAGAAATAAGGAAAGTGGAGAAATTTCCTCTCACTGAAATTACAAAACCATTGCCAATCAACTTAACCACATTAAGCTAACATGATATATAATGTTTTTCTAAAACTGAGTAAACCAGTAGAAAGTTCTATTTATCTACAGTATTTACATATTTTATGTCAATTACTACTGGTTTGATTACCATTGATTTAAGCATATTTTGATCATTGATTAATTTTCACAGTTTCCCTTTTTTACTAGCAAGCTCCTTTGGACAACCTATTGGTCATTTTATGTGACAAAGAACAAAACACAACATCCGTGTTTCTTAAATACAGCTTATGAAAATATGTTCACTGAATTGAACAGCATAAAGAAAGAATGTTGCAATAGTACAAAGATAGAATCTACCCATCACTCAACACATTCATATGCAAGATCAACATGGTATGGTACATATTCTTTTGTATTTGACATCTATATAGTGTTATCCTGTGAAGATTCAATTCTCTCAATTCATACAAAGGCAAAACTTTCACAGTAATTATTGTGATGTCAGTTGACTTTTACTTTGTTCCAAGATAAATGAAAAGTCAACAGAAAATGGGTATCTAGATAATTAAATATTTTATATAAATTATTTTACATCATTGAATATAAAATCTAAACATTCTCCTTATATTTGTGGATAACCAAAGCTAGGTTGTCAAGGTTCCAGGTTATCTGTAAATGTTATTTTTAGAAATACTGAGCAGGGAAGAGAGCACACAAATATCTGAGGTTAAATACACGGATGGTAAAGTGTGGCAGTATAGTAAGTGGTAAAACTCAAACAGTTCCAGAGAAAACTAAGTATTCATATACTACCAGAGGTGAACATGTCTAAAATGGGAGCAAAAGTCTCCCTCTTCTCATCTCTTTCAATAATGCTCTACTATGGAATGGGGATTGTTAGGTACTAGAAGGAAGGCTAAAGAGAATAAACATGTGCACAATCCACTGCAGAGTTATTGAATCAGCCCAGTGACATTGCACAGTTTAATCTGATCATGAGATGAGAAATTTGCTCATTCTTTCAGAGGATGAAATGGTTATCTTTTTGTCTGTAGATCACTGTGTGATTCTAAGGGACCACAGCTAAGTATCATGATGGCAGGAACATAGATTGTCTTCACAAATGTTCCAGATCAGAATTCAGAGCTTAACTGCATCTCCTGTCTCTCATTTCCTCCATTAAGAGATTGCCTGACAAACAAAGTTAGGACTGCAAGAGTGGTCCTTTGCCATTCTGTGGTAAATTCTCTGTCCTTCTGTTAACAAAATTGCCAGTATTTAAATATTAAAATGGTCAATCCTAATGTCTGATTTGCTAACCAGGTGATACAGGCACAAAAGAAAGAGAATTTTGTATACAAGCTGGTAAGAAGGGCCACATGTTTGTATGAGAGAAGGATGAAAAAGCTACAGAATTCATCCTAAATGTTACAACTTCATGCTTTTAAACTTCTTATTCCTGTATTCTACATTTAATCAACACTGTCACATTTTATCCAAGATAATGAAATGTCCCAAGTAAATGTAATCCTCAACATGCCATTAAGCTAATTTCAAAAATATCTGAGAAATCAATTACTTGGAACTAGTAGCCAGATAGACCTCACAGCTGCTTAGAAATTGAATAGACTTCCTCATTTTAAAAAACCTTAAAAATCATGTAGGTACAATAATATTATTAGAATTACTGTTCAGCTTCATGTGGATAAAATAGGTTTCTGTGGGTTGGCCTGTGCACCAAACCACCATTTATAACAAGGAGGTGGCAAAGGATAAACACTGATTATATAAATTCAAATGTTCACAGCTGGACTGAACTCAATTTTAACACATTCTAAGAGGTTATCAGTGACCACAAGTTCTGAAGCTTAACTTAAAGTTGCCATCTGAGAATGAAACCTACAGAAGAAACTACAAATAATGAATTAGTTCTCAGTAGAAATAACACACTCCAAGAGGCATATACCTGCTTCTATTTGGGCACTTTCAAGTCTATGCAAAATAACTAATGTACGAAGCCAGGAAAACAGGTCTGAAAACAAAAGAATGGCTCAGAGGTTAAAGCGTCTGCCTGCAGTGCGGGAGACCTGGGTTCAGTCCCTGGGTCGGGAAGATCCCCTGGAGAAGGAAATGGCACCCCACTCCAGTACTCTTGCCTGGAAAATCCCACGGACGGAGGAGCTTGGTGGGCTACAGTCCACGGGGTCGCAAAGAGTCGGACACGACTGAGTGACTTCACTCACTCACCCTGGATATGGGTATTGTGTAACTGCCCTCAGAAAGAGAAAGTAAAGTCTTAAAAGAAGGGGAATCATAAGTCAGGTCCTGGCAAGTTTTTTGTAAAACTCAGCCAATGGAAAAGAAATACTGAGTGTGCAAGACATGAATATCTGGGCACTAAAAAAACTGACTTCAAACATTCATTTACTCCACAAATACCTCTTGAGTGTGTATGATGCTCTTAATGAAGTTTTAGGCAACAGAGACATTCTAGTGATGAAATCAGATCAAAATTACATTCTAGGCAGGTCAGAAAGAAAACAAACAAAAAAGCAGTAAGATATTTGGCTATGTTGGATGATGATCAATTCTATTGAAAAAAATAGAGAAAAGAGGAGACTAACAAAGAGATAGAAGGGTATAATTCTAAACAGATTGATGTGCTTGTGAAGTTGATTCAGTCATGTCCAACTCTTTGCAACCCTATGGAATATAGCTTGCCAGTCTCCTCTGTCCATGGAATTCTCCAGGCAAGAATACTGGAGTGAGTCACCATGCTCTCCTCCAGAGGATCTTCCCAACCCAGGCACCAAACCTGAGTCTCTTACATCTCCTGCATTAACAGGTGAATTCTTTACCACCAGTGCCACCTTCCCTGGTGGCTCAGATGGTAAAGAATCAGCCTGCAATGCAGGAGATCCAGGTTCAATGTCTGGGTAAGGAAGATCCCCTCGAGAAGGAACTGGTACCCATTCCAGTATTCTTGCCTGGAGAATTCCATAAACAGAGGAACCTGACAGGCTATAGTCCATGAGGTCGAAAGAGTCAGACACAACTGAGTGACTAACAAATAGATTGACGAGGGAAACCTAGCAGAGAAGGTGACTTCTTTAAATTTAAATATAGTTGCTTTAAAATGTGTTGTTTTCTGCCATACAGTGAAGTGAATCAGCTATCTGTGTGTGTATGTGTGTGTGTGTGTGTGTATATATATATATATATCTATCCTCTCGCTCTTGAGCATTCCTTCCACTGCCTCCTCCCAGCCCTCCCATCTAGGTCATCACAGAGCTCCAAGCTGAGCTCCCTGTGCTACAGAGTTGCAGTTTTACACATTAGTGTACATATATCAATCCTAATATCCCAGTTCACCCCACCCTTCCCTTCTGCACTTGTGTCCACGTGTCTACTCTTTACTTCTGCATCTCTATTTCTGTTCTGCAAACAGGCTCATCTGTACCACTCTTCTAGATTCCTAGATTCCATACCTGTGCCTTAATATACAATATCTGTTTTTCTCTTTCTGACTTAATTCACTCTATAAAACAGATTTTAGGTCCATCCAAGAAAGTGGCTTTGAATAAACACCTGCTGCTGGCAAAAGGAGAAATGTGTATACCAGATGCAAAAAGCAAAGAACGAGGAAAACAGATATGCTAAAGCCTTGGAGTGAAAGCATGCCTGGTGTGTTTGAGAAATGGAAAGGACACTGCTGTTTCTGGAATGCTTATATGATGGGGAAAAAAAAGCAACTGAGGCTAGTCTATATAGGCCTTATAGACTATTCTCAGGAGTTTGGCTCTTACTCAGGATCAAATGGAAAATCATTGCAGAGGGTTAATATGATCTGACTTGAATTTTAACAGCATTACTTTGGTACTACATCAACATTAAATTGGGGAGAGGAGTATGTGCAGGTTATAAGAGAGAAAGTAGAGAAAACAGGGAGCTGTAATAGTCTAGGCACAAAATAATAATAACAAGCACCGTTAATGGTGACAAGCACTGTGGTGATGGAAATAATAAGAGAGTGGATGATTCTGATGGTCGAACTGACAGAATTTCCTGAGAGATTACGTGACACACAAAAGAAAGTGAGATATCAAGGATGCCTCCAAGATATTTAGCATGACCTACTGGCAAGGCAAGGCTGTAATTATCTGAGGTGGGGCAACTTGGGAAGCACATACTTGTCAAACTGACTGTGTTCACAAGACTTTCTTGGCTGAAGCAAACAAACCCTTGAAAATATCCATCTCCCTATATGTTGATATTGATTCCATGCTCACCAGGAAAGCTTTCAATCATTAATGCAATCCACCTAGTGGTATTAGGAAGTCAGACCCAGGATAACAAATGTGTGCATTTTAGGTTCTAATAAAGCTTATCTTCTTCACTTTAAAGAGGTTGTTCCATTTACTGTTGGCTTGAGAAGTCTGTAATCATTCTCACATTTATTTCTCTACATATGTCTTATTTTTCTCTGGTTGCTTTTAGGTATGTATGATTATCATAGCCTTTGGAAAATTTAATTTTGATATGTGTGCTTTGCTTGCATTTATCCTATATAAATTAAACAAAATGAATTTATTATTGAAATCTTAACAACAACAAAAATTTGAAACCCAGATGGCTTCATTGAAGATTTCTGTCAAATATTTAAGCAGAACATAATACTAATGCAATAAAAACTCTTTAGATATTTAAATACAAGGAAATATTTCCAACACATTTTATGAACCCAGCATAAGTCAGATACTCTAGCTAGCCAGAGAAAATAAACAAGAAAACTACAGATCAATATCCTTCATGAATGTAGACACAAAAAACTCAAAGCATTTTTGGAAACACAATCCAGCCATATACAAAAAGGGGTATATACCATAACCAGGAAGGTTTTATCCCAGGAATGTAAGTTTCACATTCAAAAATCATATGTAATTCACCACATTAATAATATAAAATACATGGTATTATTTCAATAGATGCTGGAAAAAGGATTCCTTATTTAAAACGATACCAGACCACCTGATCTGCTCCTTGAGAAATCTGTATGCAGGCCAGGAAGCAACAGTTAGAACTGGACATGGAACAACAGACTGGTTCCAAATAGGAAAAGGAGTACGTCAAGGCTGTATATTGTCACCCTGCTTATTTAACTTCTATGCAGAGTACATCATGAGAAACACTGGACTGGAAGAAACACAAGCTGGAATCAAGATTGCCAGGAGAAACATCAATAACCTCAGATATGCAGATGACATTACCCTTAGGGCAGAAAGTGAAGAGGAACTAAAAAGTCTCTTGATGAAAGTAAAAGAGGAAAGTGAAAAAGTTGGCTTAAAGCTCAACATTCAGAAAACGAGATCATGGCATCTGGTCCCATCACTTCATTGGAAATAGATGGGGAAACAGTGGAAACAGTGTCAGACTTTATTTTGGGGGGGCTCCAAAATCACTGCAGATGGTGATTGCAGCCATGAAATTAAAAGACGCTTACTCCTTGGAAGAAAAGTTATGAGCAACCGAGATAGCATATTCAAAAGCAGAGACATTACTTTGCCGACTAAGGTCCGTCTAGTTAAGGCTGTGGTTTTTCCTGTAGTCATGTATGGATGTGAGAGTTGGACTGTGAAGAAGGCTGAGCGCTGAAGAATTGATGCTTTTGAACTGTGGTGTTGGAGAAGACTCTTGAGAGTCCCTTGGACTGCAAGGAGATCCAACCAGTCCATTCTGAAGGAGATCAACCCTGGGATTTCTTTGGAAAGAATCATGCTAAAGCTGAAACTGCAGTACTTTGGCCACCTCATGCAAAGAGTTGACTCATTGGAAAAGACTTTGATGCTGGGAGGGATTGGGGGCAGAAGGAGAAGGGGATGACCGAGGATGAGATGGCTAGATGGCATCACTGACTCGATGGGTGTGAGTCTGAGTGAACTCTGGGAGTTGGTGATGGACAGGGAGGCCTGGTGTGCTGCGATTCATGGGGTCGCAAAGAGTCGAACACGACTGAGCGACTGAACTGAACTGAACTGAACTGAAACCTCTCAGAAAACTAGCAACAGAAAACGAATCTATCAAAAACTCCTAACATCACACTTAATGATGAAAGAGCAAATGCTTACATTCTCAAAAGGGCTTGCACATAAACATTCAGAGTAGCTTCATTTATAATAGCTAAAAATTGGCAACAACTCAAATACTCATCATCAGGGAAGTGACTAAATAATTTTTAGTGTATTGATGTAATACTGTCAGCAAATAAAAGTGGAGGAACTAACGACATGTCAAACAACATGAATGAAACTCAGAAATATTTTATTGAACAAGAAAGGCCACCCACAAAAGAGTATATAGTACACGATTCCATTTATACCAAACTTTAGAGGAAAATTTAATCTTTGGTGAGAGAAAGCCTGTCAGTATTTGCCTGAGGCTGAGAGTAGGGCGTGGGAAGTGACTGGAACTTGGCAAGAAGGACTTTGAGGGATAATGGAAAGTTCTACACATTAACTCTGGTTGATTTTTCACAGTTCTACACTTTCAAAATTCATCACATTGTACATTAAAAGTGCGTCCATTATACTGTTTAAAAATTACACCTCACAGTTGATTTGAAAATTAATGAGTTCCCAAAATTTGTTAATAATTTAGTCTCTGTTCATTCAATTTCAGTGAGGTTGTCCCCTTGAGCTTATTCAACTCTTATTATATGACAAAACTCTTATTAAATGAGTTTCCAGATGTTTAAAGCTAAGGACTTGGTACTGAATGATGATGTTATATTGCTTCCCAGGTGGTACAGTGGCAAAAAATTCAACTGCCAATGTGGGAGACTCAGGTTCGACATCTGGGTCAGGAAGATCCCCTGGAGGAGGGCATGGCAATCCACTCCAGTATTCTTGCCTAGAGAATCCCATGGACAAAGGAGCCTGGCGGGCTACAGTTCAAAGAGTCGGACCATGACTAAGCAGAGCACGGCATCACATGAAAGAGGTTCCATTTTCTGGATTTCTGTTACTACTCTCTCTTTCTGAGTTTCCTATGTGCTATAATTACATGAAAGGGAATGACGAGAAAGCAGGGACAGGGAATGCAGCTGTGTCCCTCACATACAGGCTACTGAGAACTGTGGAAAACAATGACACCTCAACAAGTCCCACACTTCAGAGATGTCCAAGCTGCTACAATCAGACAGACATTGAGGGACACCAGTAAGAAGAAGGCTAAGGAAGGGACCCACAGTTGACAAAACAACAGTTTTTAAACAAAATCCTAATTCTAATCCTCTCCTGGTTAAAAACAATGTCTTCATTTGTTTTTGTTTAGTCACTAAGCCATGTCTAAAACTTTTATGACCACAAGAACTGTAGCCCGCCAGGCGCCTCTGTCCATGAGATTTCCCAGGAAGAATACTGGAGTGAGTCGCCATTTCCTTCTCCAAGGGATCTTCCTGACCCAGGGATCGAACCTGCACCTCCTGTGTTGCAGGCAGATTCTTTACTGCGGAGCCACCAGAGAAGCCTAATGTCTTCATTACTCTCCCTAAATTAAATTAAATTGAAGCTCTTCAACCTAGCATTCAAGACTGTCAACAATGTAACCCAAATATTTCTCCTTTCTACAACTTACCTCTCTATGCCACAACCAAACTGGATGATAAATATTGCTTTGTGTCCAAGCATGTCCTATACTTTCTCACCTGAAGGTCCATTCTTTCTAAAATCTCACAATCTTCCCCTTTATCCATTTGTTAAGATACAATTTAGCAAATATTTAAATATTAACCAAGTCTCTTGATGCTTGCTATCTGTCCCTAAAAGCTTTGAAGAGTGCAGAGTTTATAGAGATAGGCCAGTCTCTTCTTGTCCTGTGGGTCTAAGTAAGAGAGGCTCCCAGAGACTTGTTGAGGAAGAACAAGAGATCAGGAAGTCCTGACATCCATTCTGGCTGAATGGAGGAAGGAATGGGCAGGCTAGCTTGAGGGTTGCCACACCGTTGAGCAACATGACAGGGAACACAGTCCCCAAAGTTACACGGGTAGGTGACCATATAGCCTTACACCTTTTCCTGGAAAAGAGATTTCTGAAGCCAGAAAGCCTACTGAAGCGGCCAGGGTAGCAGAGCTTAAAGACACTATGGCACACTGCACCTTCTATTCTCTTAGCTCATCAGAAGCACTGGAAAGGACCTTGAGGGTTCTCGTGGATTTTTCTGATGGGATACACATCCACAGAAGCGAGATGTAGAATCAAGAAAGATAAGACTTCCTCAGTTTGAAAGGGTCCTCGAGGATAAAAGGAACAAACATAAAGTACCAAAGAAAGACCACATGCACAGCACTGGTATAGACATCCCTGCAAACTAATGAGCTACCAGGATCAGCCAGATCCAAGATGGTCTATAATGATCGCAAAGGCACTTTACGGCTCACCAAAACAAAACCAGCTACAACACAAGATCTCAGCCTTCCTGAATCGGCCCACCTTTCCCCAAACCAAAAGAGCTCAACCTTGGGATAAAAACTGGAGAAGGCTTTTCTGAAACAGCTGTGCCCCACCCCTACAATAAAGTAAGGGTCACAGCTCCAGTCCTCAGTATAGAAGGTGGGGGCTTTGATTCAGATATGAGAGTGGAGTTTTAAACTAGACTGAACTAAGTCGAATAACTGAAAATGAATAGAAAGCTACAGAATTTATTCAAGATACTGTTACTGCTGCTACTGCTGCTGCTGCTAAGTCGCTTCAGTCGTGTCCAACTCTGTGCGACCCCATAGATGGCAGCCCACTAGGCTCCGCTGTCCCTGGGATTCTCCAGGCAAGAACACTGGAGTGGGTTGACATTTCCTTTTCCAATGCATGAAAGTGAAAAGTGAAAATGAAGTCGCTCAGTCATATCTGACTCTTCGCGATCCCATGGACTGTAGCCTACCAGGCTCCTCCATTCATGGGATTTTCCAGGCAAGAATACTCAAGTGGGTTGCCAATGCCATCTCCGAAGATACTGTTAAGGGATGCTAACAGGGAATTCACAGAGCATGGTTAAATATTTAGACTTGGAAAAATAAAAGTATTTCATATTTATACTGCAATAAACGTATATTCTTTAACAAATCATTTACAAGTGTTGACAACTGTGGAAAGAAGTATGTCATATAGACTCACTTCTGAAAACTGCCAAAGATGCTATGTTGGAGGTTCTGTTGGATGCCAAGATATTTATTATCCAGATCAGGAGAAACTGTTTCAGTACAAATAGAAAACAATTTGTCATGTCAGAGAAACACAGAACACAGAAATGATAGGTGGAGAGGCCCCTTAGTTACATGGGGGCTTGAGCAGAACTCTCCATTGCAGTTGCAAATTCAACACCTGGGATTGTCCAAGCGTATGGTTGTCACTGTGTATGTCAAACTACAACCCACTGAAGTGATACAAACTTAAGAACAACTATCCAAAACCGAGCTGCTTTACATATCATTTTCACCTCAGAATTTTTTAACAGTTCTATAATGAAAGGAGAAGGCAATGGCACCCCACTTCAGTACTCTTGCCTGGAAAATCCCATGAATGGAGGAGCCTGGTAGGCTTCAGTCCATGGGGTCGCTAAGTCGGACACGACTGAGCGACTTCACTTTCACCTTTTGCTTTCATGCATTGGAGAAGGAAATGGCAACCCACTCCAGTGTTCTTGCCTGGAGAATCCCAGGGACAGGGGAGCCTGGTGGGCTGCCGTCTATGGGGTCGCACAGAGTCGGACACGACTGAAGTGACTTAGCAATAATGAAAACAACAACTGGTCCATTCTTCTGCTTGTGAATCTGGAAAGCTGCCCAACTGGTCACACCACTGTTTTTGAAATATTTTTTAGGGACCTCCCTGGCAGTTCAGTGGTTAGGACTCTATGCTATCACTGCAGGGGCATGGGTTCCAAGTTTGGTTGGGGAACTTGGATCCCATACATGCCACACGGTGCAGCCAAAAACAAATTCTTATTGAAGTATAGTTGATTTACAATGTTTCTAGTGTATAGCAAAGTGATTCAGTTATATATATATATATATATATATATATATGCACACACATTTTTTCAGATTCTTTTCCATTGTATGTTGTTACAAGATACTGAATATAGTTCCCTGTGCCACAGAGTAGGTCCTTGTTGTTTATCTATTTTATATATGGTAGTGTGTATCAGTTAATCCCACATTCCCAATTTATCCTTCCTTCTCCCCCTTACCCTTTGGTAACCATAGTTTTGTCTTCTACATCTGTGAGTATGTATCATATTTTAAATTTCACATATAAGTGATATTATGTGATATCTATCTCTCTGGATGACTTACTTTACTTAGTATGATAATCTTTAGGTCCATCCATGTTGTTGCAAATGGAATTATTTATTTTTGTGGCTAAGTAATATTCCATTATATATATATATTTATATATAACACATTATATATAATGTGAATATAAAAATTAAATATATATAAATATGTATAAATAAATATTAAAATGAGATATATAAATATATGTAAAGTGAGAAGGAAATACCAATCCAGCATTCTTGCCTGGGAAATCCCACGGACAAAGGAGCCTGACAGGCTACAGTCCATGCAGTCACAAGAGCTGGAAACAACTTAGCAACTAAACCATCACCACTATACACATCTTCTTTCTGACTTTTGAGCCAAGAAGCAGCAAGATAGAATGTCCTGGGTCTTCCCTCTGCTTCTTTTTTTTATTTTCCTTTTTTAGTGGCTGTTCTTTCAAGGAATATGGTCAAATGGAAAATAACTATACGTTTTTAACTACATGTTACAAAAAAGCAGGCTTTTCGGTTTGATTACTAAGAGGTCTTGAAACAAAACTCCTGTGATAAAAGAGATTATAAGAAACCCAAATTAGTTTTTGTTTTCTTTCAGTTTGTTGAATTTCAAATTCAAAACAAAATGAGTTTGCAAACCATCTTCAGCTGCCAGTTAATGGTAAACCAGTTTAACTGGAAAGCTTCCATTTATCTAAGAGAATACAGCAATCTCCAAGTTTCCAGCTCTGAGAACATATTTCTTCAGTAACCTATCACCAAGGCAATTCTGAACACATTCCCAGGTGCACTACTTTTATGCCTCTTCAAAAAGTATTTGTGCTTGGATTGCCTGGCTAAATTGTAGGCTACTTGAAAGCATAGAAAAAATTTTCATTCTCAATTTTGTTAGTTCCTGCAGCACCCCTCGAGCACCAGTACATTCATTAGTATCCAATAAATGTTCTTACGCTATCGACTGCTTTTGCCTTCTTGTCCACAGGCCTAAATCCACATTTATAAAGCAATTTATGTATGTCAGATGTCAGGTATTTCAGATGTACCAAGCATTATGATTATATATTGAGGACATAGATAAGAAATGTTTGAGGTACATGCAGTTTGATGGTACTTCGTTTCCCTCAAGATGAAACAGAAAGTAAAAACCAGGAGAAAATAAACTCAACTACCGAAAAAAACAAACAAACAAATCTAACTAAGTCATCCACTCATAGAAACCTTTTATGGCAACTTTGTTACCAGAATTATCTATAATTGTCTTATTCCCACTATGTCACACTCTAGAAACAAGCAAGTAATATTCAATTTTACCATGCAAGTATATGCAAAGATATGACATTTTTAGAATAATTATATTTAACTGAAAGAAAATTTTAGATGACTGCTTTCAAAAATATATATCTTTATCCTTTAAAAATGTGGAAGAATGATGTTTGAGTACAAAACTTCTTATTTGCAAATGTAAGGGGGAAAAGGCAGCTTGGAAAAAATATAGTCTATCTTTAAACATCTAGTGACTTAAAAATAATCTAACAAAGTGATTAAATGCATTTTCTTATGATTACCCTTTTTTTTTTTAAGATGATAAAGTCAAATTTAGATATACTAGCAGACAATGCCCCAAGTCAGATAGTCAGATAGCTAGGAAGTTAAAAAGCTCAAAGTCCAAAATACAGTTTAGGTTTTTAACTGTTAACATGGTGCGCCTCCCATGGCCACCTATGACTTTGCTAAGTCATATCAGTCGTGTCCGACTCTGTGCGACCCCATAGATGGCAGCCCATCAGGCTCCGCCATCCCTGGGATTCTCCAGGCAAGAACACTGGGATGGGTTGCCATTTCCTTCTCCAATGCATGAAAGTGGAAAGTGAAAGGGAAGTCGCTCAGTCGTGGCCGACTCCTAGCGACCCCATAGACTGCAGCCTACCAGGCTCCTCCATCCATGGGATTTTCGAGGCAAGAGTACTGGAGTGGGGTGCCATTGCCTTCTCCGACCTATGACTTTGCTGCTGCCGCTGCTAAGTCGCTTCAGTCGTGTCCGACTCTGGGCGACCCCATAGACTTTAGGGTGGGAAATTTTCATGGGCACTTTAAATAACGTTGGAAAGGAAAGTTCAGTTTCCCACTTAGCTTCCCAGGTGGCACTAGTGGTAAAGAATTCATGCAGGACATGTGGGTCTCCTGCGTCTTCTCGTCTCAGGTAGATCTTTACCATTGAGATCCTAGGAATCTAATAATCTCCCCAACAATCATGCACTTTCACACAGCCATGCCTAGGACATCCAATGCCCTCTGTCTGGGACACTTTCCTCCACCTTCCTCAGCCCCCTTGCACAGCTCCCATGCCCCCTACTAGATGCTACCCATTTTCTGAGGATGCTCATGTGAAGGCTTCTTCAATGTACCTAGGTACGTTGCATACGACTCTAATTCCTATACGGGTGAAGGATTCCCATGTAGGAAATGAGGTATCTAGCTCCAAAAAGTGAAGCTAAAAAATGGAGGAGAAGCCAGCAAATTAATTTTTTTAAATATCTTCCCTAAGGATTCTCCTGGGACTCTCTTAATGGAATGAGTATGTTTCTGAGTACAGAAACACACATAACCTTTTGACTGTGAGCTATGTGAGGGCACAGGTTGTTCTTATCTGCCTCTGTTCTCATTATTTTGCATAATGTTTAGCATGGAGTGAGATGTTGAAAGGCCATATATTATTTTTTAGTGCATATTTTTGTGCCTGATATATAGTCAGTGCTCAATAACTTTGCCTTGCGTGAATGGATTAATACAATGGATTAAACTTTGGAGATATCTCCTTAATACCTCAGTTAGAATAAATCATGTTTCACTTATAGCCAGTATAATCTTAAATATAGCTTCCCTGCAATTTTTCATAATGTAACATTCATCTGAAAGACTACATTGAAATGAAAGATTAGCTTCATATAGTCTTTGGGTTTTAGTCTGAGTTCTTCAATAATGCTATGTGCTGTGTGCTCAGTCGTGTCTGACTCTCTGCAAGACCATGAAGCCCACCAGGCTCCTCTGTCCATGGGATTTCCCAGGCAAGAACACTGGGGAACACTTTACTATTTCCTTTTGCTACAACAATTCAAAATACACGCTAGTAAAGTGATGCTCAAAATTCTCCAAGCCAGACTTTAGCAATACGTGAACCATGAACTTCCAGTTGTTCAAGCTGGTTTTAGAAAAGCAGAATAACCAGAGATCAAATTGCCAACATCCGCTCGATCATGGAAAAAGCAAGAGAGTTCCAGAATAACATCTATTTCTGCTTTATTGACTATGCCAAAGCCTTTGACTGTGTGGACCACAATAAACTGTGGAAAATTCTGAGAGAGATGGGAATACCAGACCACCTGACCTGCCTCTTGAGAAATCTGTATGCAGGTCAGGAAGCAACAGTAACTGGACATGGAACAACAGACTAGTTCCAAATAGGAAAAGGAATACATCAAGGCTGTATATTGTCACCCTGCTTACTTAATTTATATGCAGGGTACATCATGAGAAACACTGAGCTGGAGGAAGCACAAGCTGGAACCAAGATTGCCAGGAGAAATATCAATAACCTCAGATATGCAGATGACACCACGCTATGGCAAAAAGTGAAGAAGAACTAAAGAGACTCTTAATTAAAGTGAAAGAGGAGAGTGAAAAAGTTGGCTTAAACCTCAACATTCAGAAAATGAAGATCATGACATCCAGTCCCATCACTTCATGGCAAATAGATGGGGAAACAGTGGAAACAGTGTCAGATTTTATTTTTCTGGGCTCCCAAATCACTGCAGATGGTGACTGCAGCCATGAAATTAAAAGATGCTTACTCCTTGGAAGGAAAGTTATGACCAACCTAGACAGCATATTAAAAAGCAAAGACATTACTTTGCCAACAAAAGTCTATTCAAGGCTATGGTTTTTCTAGCGGTCATATATGAATGTGAGAGTTGGACTATAAAGAAAGCTGAGTGCAGAAGAATTGATGCTTTTGAACTGTGGTGCTGGAGAAGACTCTTGAGAGTCCCTTGGACTGCAAGGAGATCCAACCAGTCCATCCTAAAGGAGATCAGTCCTGGGTGTTCATTGGAAGGACTGATGAAGCTGAAACTCCAATTGTTTGGCCACCTGATACGAAGAACTGACTCACTGGAAAAGACCCTGATGCTGGGAAAGATTGAGGGCAGGAGGAGAAGGTGATGACAGAGGATGAGATGGTGGATGGCATCACCAACTCAATGGACATGGGTTTGGGTAACTCTGGGAGTTGGTGACAGACAGGGAGGTCTGGCGTGCTACAGTTTATGGGTTCGCAAAGAGTTGGACACGATTGAGTGACTAAACTGAACTCAGCTGATGTGCTAATTGCTTCAGTCGTGCCCGACTCTTTGCGACCCCATGGACTGTAGCTTGCTAGGCTTTTCTGTCCATGGGATTCTCCAGGCAAGAATACTGGGGTGGGTTGTCATTTCTTCCTCCAGGGCATCTTCCCAGCCCAGGGATTGAACCCATGTCTCATGTCTCCTGCATTGTCAGGCAGGTTCTTTACCACTAGCACTACCTGGGAAGCAAAAATATATAACGGTCATCAATAAATGTTCATTTGTACTTAATGGGCTAATTATTCAATTAAAGGAGGAAATAGAGAACAACCCAAAATAGGATTTCTCTTGTATAATATCAAGCTAAATTTTTTCTTTCCTAATTTTAATCTACTGAACAAAATTGTTGCATGTTACATTAAAAACTATTTTTTAAAGTAAAATAAACTTTAGCAACAATTTAGACCAGAAATTAAACTTGGATGGTATAAAGATAAATTAGGTGTAAACTCCTGAGAGTCTGTTGAAGTTATTCTCCAGGTAAAATCATATATTCTCAAATATCAGCATATCTTTTATACCATATAAAGTCATTTAAGGTCTCCCTTAAGGTCATTTGTGACTTCAGATGAAAAAACTTTCTTTGACCCTCATGTTAGAGATGAAAATTCTCAGGTTCAAAGATTGTAGGCACTTGCCCAAGATCACAAAGGTTTCTTACCCTCAGACTCCTGCTCTTTCCACTATACTAAGTGTTAAAAACAAATAGAAATGTTTAATACCATCAATGCTTAAATGCAATGCTATTATTTGAATACTGTTAAATAATTTGCATCCTAGCAAGTTCAAGAGATCCTACACCTGTGTTTTCTTCCATTTACAAAATTTCTGAGAACAAACATGACTCAACTTAGTGAGCCAAAATCTTGGTTTCACACTCTGGCAACAAAAATTTGATTCAATGCAACTAGTAGATATTGACTGCTTTTGTATGTGCTGAACTTTGTGCTAGGTGCTAAAAGCACAGAGATAAATAATATACATACAAGAGACAAAGCTAGTCAGTTCATCTGTCCCTGGAGACAGGAAGTGTGTCTAATTCATCTGATGCCCAGCATAGGATGTGGTAACTAATGAGTACTCCTAAGGTTTTTGTTGAAAATAATAGAAGATGTGGCACACGCCCTTAAACGGCTCATAATTTCTTGAAAAATTTTTCCTTGTTGTTTCTGTTCTCCTAGACTGAATCATCAATCTGTTGTCTTTAAAAATAATTTTAGTATCATTAATGTTAATCATAATATTCAAAAATTCTAAAGACAATCCAACTTAACTTTTAAGAGGTTATAATAAAAATAGTTATTCATTTAAAAAAAATCAAGATAATGTTTTCAATATCCTAAGAAAATCATTGTTTTAAAATCCAATTAGTTATTACTTTTTACATCAAGTTTAAACAGCATAACTACATGTTTCTTTTTTAAAACGTTTATTCTTTTAGGTTAATTATTTTGAAGTATGCTACACTGAACACGAGACTTCCCTTGTGGCTCAGACGGTAAAGCGTCTGCCTACGATGCGGGAGACCTGGATTCAATCCCTGGGTTGGGAAGATCTCCTGGAGAAGGAAATGGCAACCCACTTCAGTATTCTTGCCTGGAGAATCCCATGGACAAAGGAGCCTGGTGGGCTACAGTCCATGGGGTTGCAACGAGTCAGACACGACTGAGCAACTTCACTTTCACACTGAATATAGCTTCTTTGCTTACATTACAACTTTTTCATTCTTTCCATAGTTTTATATATATATATATATTTTTTTTTTTTTAAGCCACAATCCTTACCATATTTACTAATGAATAATTAACTAATGGAACTGTTTTTTTTTTCTTGTGAATAGAATCATTTGCTTCTTTTTCAAGGCAATTCTGCTCTTAGTAATGCACACACTACTGATTTTTGTATGTTAATTTTGTACCCTGCAACTTTAGTGAATTCATTGGTTATATCTAACAGTTTTTTGATAGACTTCTTAAGAGTATCTAAATATACAATGTCATCAGCAAATAGAAACAATTTTACTTCTTTATTTCCAATTCTAATGCACTGAATTTCTTTTTATTTCCTGAGTGTTAGACTATTTACTAACTGAATTTTAAGGACATGATTATATTTCACAGTTTAACTTTTTTTTTTTTCCTCTTGGTAGCATGGCTTCAGGGTGTTAGTTCCTTGACCAGGAATTGAACTCAGGCAATTGGACAGCCAGGGAACACCCCAGTTTAGTTCTTTATTAACTCTGATGGTTACCTTTTTTTGTTTAATGTTTTATAACATATACATACAGTACCTTCATTTTGTTTGCTTCTTTTTTTGCTATATTTTAAATCACAAAAAAATATGCATGTAACAAACAAACTTAGACCTAATCTAGGAAAGTTGAAGGTAAAAATTATGAGAGTTTTTTAAAATGTATTGATCTAACTGGAGGCTAATTACTTTACAATATTGTAATGCCTTTTGCCTCCCTGCAACCCCCTCCCACCTCCCTTCCCATCCCATCCCTCAGGGTTGTCCCAGAGCACCGGCTTTCAGTGCCCTGTCTCATGCATCAAACTTGGACTGGCGATCTATTTCATATATGGTAATATACATGTTTCAATGCTATTCTCTCAAATCATCCTACCCTCGCCTTCTCCCACAGAGTCCAAAAGTCTGTTCTTTATATCTGTGTCTCTTTTGCTGTCTCACATATAGGGTCATCGTTACCATCTTTCTAAATTCTATATGTATTCATTAATATAGTGTATTGGTGTTTTTCTTTCTGATCTACTTCAAAAGTATGAGATTTTAACTTCAGCTATTTTAGTTATGTACAAATCCCAAGTAAAAGGGTTAGTTGCTTAGTTGTGTCCAACTCTTTGTGACCCCATGGACTGAAGCCTGTCAGGCTCTTCTGTCCTTGGATTCTCCTGAGTAGCTATTCACTTCTCCAGGGGCTCTTTCCAACCCGGGGATCAAACTCAGGTTTTCTGCATTGCAGGTAGATTCTCTTTTGTCTGAGACACCAAGGAAGCCCTCCAAATCCCAAAGGATAGAGTAATATTTCTTATCTTACATATGCCTACTACACAAGCTACTAGTTACAACTAGTCTTCAGAAATAAACTATTTTCCCTAGTAAAATTACTTTAAGCTCATCACTCAACACAATGAAATCATTAAAAGCATTTATTAGCTATAAGGTCTTTTCTGGTTGCACAAAACCTTTGCTTGCACTGGTCATTTTCAAGTAACAGAAACCCAAGAGGAATGATTAACATTAGAGTTTTTCCAAAAAAAAAAAAAGGAAAAATAGAATTTTTTTTCTGCCCTTCTTATTAAAAGAAAAAGAAAGTAAAGGAATGAATACAATTAGAGTATTCTGGTATTTTCCAGTCATCTCCCAGGGCTAGATCAATCACTAGCATGTTATGCTCCAGCAATAAAGAAATGGAAAAGAAAAAAAATGCAGTGATCTAGAGGAAGAAGAAAGAATCAGTGGGTTCGAACTGTAAATTACGCAAACAAAATTATTTCTAAATTAGAGACCTTATTAAATCTTAAAAGTATGTGTTTCTGCTATAGCTTTTATTTCCAGATAATCTCTAATGTTATCCTCTACTATCAGAGGCTAATTACATTTCTTGTCATTATGAACATTTATTTAATAATCTAGGAAATTACAGTAGCAATCGGCAAAATAGCAAAAGTATTGGTTAAATATCTTTTCTGTCAAGAAAGAAAGTGTCAATCCTAGGCATTTTAAATACAAATTACATGCAGAGTCTTCACTGGCTAAAGATACACTTCTAATTTATGCATATATCATTTAGTTATGAAACTAAAAAAAAAAGTATTTCATTTCTATAATGATGTTTTACATCCAAATGAATTCCCAGGTGGCTCAATGGTAAAGAAGACATAAGAGATGCTGGTTCAGTCCCAGATCAGGAAGACCTCCTGAAGGAGGGCACAGCAACCCACTCCAGTATTCTTTCCTGGAGAATCCCATGGACAGAGGGGCCTGATGGTCGGACATAACTGAAGCAACTTAGCAAGCACGCAGGCAGGGTATCTATCACCATACAGCTTATGACAAAAACTTGGCTAACTGTTATATTCAACTTAGAAAAGTATATAATGCACCTTTTTAGCAACTGAACTCTTCAATATTTTGAGCAAATTATACTTAGAAAATACAGTGGAGATCTTTTTTAAAAAGAAGTATTTTCACTGAATTCTGGGATCCTCTTTTTGAATAAGCACTTTTGTCTGCTTCAAGCCCTATACAGACTCTAAACAAAGCCATTGTTCTCTCTTATAAGAAGAGAGAACACAGATTGGATAGTCAGGCACATTTCTTTACTTCCCTCAAGCTCCATACCCTTTCTTTTTACCACAGATAACCTTTAGGCATCATGGTCTAAAACACACAGCAAGAGAAAAATAACCTTTTGGATGATGATAATGATAGAGATGGAGATGGAAAAAGAGCACAGAGATAGAAATACGAGTTGGAAACAAAAACTGTAAGAAAATAGGATAACTGTCTAGGTTATTCAGTGTGAGCACAGAACGTCAGAGCAGTAAGAAGCCTTAGTGATCACGCTGGCTTATACCTAAGAACAATGAGACTTGGGGAGGTGAACTGCATAGCAGGATTACTGGCTCCTGAACAACGGAATGCAGCCTCTGTTGGCCACTCAACCATCAAATGTTATCAGTATCACAGGAAAATGGCTATTCAACAATATCAAAGGAATACAAGGACCAAGCAAATAACCTGATGGAACAGGGCAGACCAGATAAGGACTTCAGAACGCTGAGACATGGTAGGGAAGGTGATGAGCTGGAGAGTGCATGACCCATCTAAAGAGAGCAAAACCACTGTGTTGGTCAAAGAGTTCATTCAGGTTTTTCCATAACATCTTCAGAAAAATCTGAACGAAGTTTTCGGTCAACCCATTCTTAAGTGGATTTTTGCCTTGTGGGAATAGAGGACTAGTGTTACTGGATATGATGAATTTTCCAGAGAAGTCAGAAATCCAGATAGTGGAAATCACTTGATATTTAATTGTGAGAAACTAATTTGAGTTTTTTTAACTCCCACACAGATCCAATATATCTGCAGTCCAGACACCATCAACAGATTGCTAGCTCACGAATCCTGGTCGACAGCAGTCCAAATGTCCTCAGAAAACATCTTTTATGTGATCAACTGGTCCAAAAGTGATGTCTTTAGTGACTTTATTAAGATAACCAATAGCATTCAGGCCAGGGAACTTTTCAGTGAAACCTGTTTAAGTGGTTGGTGTGATTTGCCTTTATTTTCCCTTGCTCAGCTACCCTTGATGGCCACCTAATTGTACTGGCTTCTCTGCACTGACAGGCAATCCATTTTACAGCCTTGTCTTCTTTGGTTTTGCTCTGAGTGAGTTTTGGGAATTAAGGTCTTTCTAGAGAAGATTTTTATCTCTTGCCCTCAATTTCAGCACTCCTGCCTGCAAATGCAACTGCATTCAGCATCACAAGCAAAGAAAAGATGACAAAGTTTCTTTAGGAACTTATAAATGGTGCAGAGATAGTTTGGGGAAGATCTCTTCAGAGGGCTGGGTGGGATAATTCCTGTTGTGAAAGGAATGATGTTAGGTGCCATTTCCTATGTACTGGCTGTATAATACAGACCAGGCAGGCACAGCAGAAAGAACACAAAGCAATTTTAACTTCATCAAAACCTTCCCATTCGTGTTCCCTGCTTTCCCTCATCTTGCTTGTTCTAAACTTCCCACTGGCCCTGTCATTAATCCATTCAATAAATAAACATTCACTGAGGACCAACAACAGCGAACGTAGACTGCATCCTCACAGAGCTTAAATTCTAGAAGCAGAACGAGATGTAGATGGGGTGGGTGTGGTAAATGTTGAACTAGCAGTTCTCCAGAGAAAAGACTCTGACTTGTAGTGTTTGATGCGTTCTGTTATAAATATCTCACCATGCTGATTTCAAGTTTTTTTGGGCTCCAAAATCACTGCAGATGGTGATTGCAGCCATGAAATTAAAAGACGCTTACTCCTTGAAGAAAAGTTATGACCAACTTAGATAGCATATTGAAAAGCAGAGACATTACTTTGCCAACAAAGGTCCATCTAGTCAAGGCTATGGTTTTTCCAGTGGTCATGTATGGATGTGAGAGTTGGACTGTGAAGAAAGCTGAGCACCGAAGAATTGATGCTTTTGAACTGTGGTGTTGGAGAAGACTCTTGAGAGTCCCTTGGCCTGAAAGGAGATCCAACCAGTCCATTCTAAAGGAGATCAGCCCTGGGTGTTCTTTGGAAGGAATGATGCTAAAGCTGAAACTCCAGTACTTTGGCCACCTCATGCGAAGAGTTGACTCATTGGAAAAGACTCTGATGCTGGGAGGGATTAGGGGCAGGAGAAGAAGGGGACGACAGATGATGAGATGGCTTGATGGCATCACTGACTCGGACGTGAATCTGAGTGAACTCTGGGAGTTGGTGATGGCCAGGGATGTCTGGCATGCTGCAATTCATGGGGTCGCAAAGAGTCAGACACAACTGAGCAACTGAACTGAACTGGACTGAATGTACATCACTGAAGGCAAAATTGAGAAAGATGTTTAGTAACACACCTTTGTATGTTTCCACCATACAGATGTGATTTATAAAAATAACCTCAAGCATAAATATTGATAATAGTAAAACACAGCAAAGTAATTAGGAAGTGATGAGGTTTTAGTGTCATCCTCTGTTCTTTAATATAAATCGTTTCATTGTATGTTTACATGATTTAGCTCTTAATAATGTATGTGTTTAACGACTAGCTCCAAAAATTCCTGAATTTAAAATTTAGTTCTCTTGACTTTGTACAAGCTGGTTCCAACACAGTACTGGATAGATTGATAGCTAAATGGATTGCAAATAGAATGAAAACAGAAGTGATAGATGAGACAAAGACAAATAAGGAAGAGATAGAGAATAATAGAGGAAGTATCCATTGGAAGAGACCTAAGAATCAGAAACCGTGAGGCTAGACACAGCCAGCCGATGACGGAGTGTCTTCTGCCGCATACTCTGTACAATCAATCAATACTTGAACACTTTCCATGATGGCATCTCACTCTGTAGTGCTGCCTCCATCTTTGGATATTTCTGACTGGGAGAAAGTATTTTCTTTTACTGAGCTGGTTTACAAATTTTGCTTTCTTAAGACTTAGGAGTTCAAAATAGGCCTCAAAGATCTCAGAGACCTCAAAGTCTGGTGAGGGGAAGGATGGGAAGGCTGTCTAGAGGGAGCCATTCTGCTCTAAGTAAATGCACAATTTATACCTTTTTATACTATGGGAAATCTCCTTAAATTTGTAGTTGAGAAAATATTTTTATTGTTAAAACCTAGTTGAAATCCACCTCTATAAATATATATATGAAAGTGAAAGTGTTAGTTGCTCAGTCATATCCAACTCTGCCACCTCATGGACTGTCGCCTATCAGACTCCTCTGTCCATGGAATTCTCCAGGCAAGAATACTGGAGTGGGTTGCCATTCCCTTCTCCAGAGGATCTTCCCAACTCAGTGACTAAACTGGGTCTCCTGCATTGCAGGTGGACTCTCTACTGTCTGAGCCACCAGGGAATCCCATAACTATATATATTTGTTATTTATATATTACTTATATATATTTGCATATTATATAGTTCCACCAATTTTCCTCTATTGCAAAGAAATAAAGTGAAACAATAGCATGGGAAAAACTAGAGATTTCTTCAAGAAAATTAGAGATACCAAGGGAACATTTGATGTAAAGATGGGCAAAATAAAGGCACAGATGGTATGGACCTAACAGAAGCAAAAGATATTAAGAAGAGGTGGCAAGAATACACAGAAGAACAATACAAAAAAGATCTTCACAACTCAGATAATCACGATGGTATGATCACTCACCTAGAGCCAGACATCCTCAAATGTGAAGTCAAGCAGGCCTTAGGAAGCATCAATACAAACAAAGCTCGTGAAGTGATGGAATTACTGTTGAGCTATTTCAAATCCTAAAAAAAGATGCTGTAAAAGAGCTGCACTCAATATGCCAGGAAATTTGGAAAACTCAGCAGTGGCCACAGGACTAGGAAAGGTCAGTTTTCATTCCAATCCCAAAGAAAAGCAATGCCAAACAATGTTCAAACTACTGCATAATTGCACGCATCTCACACGCTAGCAAAGTAATGCTCAAAATTCTCCAAGCCAGGTTTCAACAGTATGTGAACTATGAACTTCCAGATGTTCAAGCTGGATTTAGAAAAGACAGAGGAACCAGAAATCAAAATGCCAACATCCACTGGACCATCAAAAAAGCAAGAAAGTTACAGAAAAACATCTACTTCTGCTTTATTGACTACACCAAAGCCTTTGACTGTGTTAATCTCTACAAATTGAGGAAAATTCTTCAAGAGTTGGGATTATCAGACCCCCTTACCTGCCTTCTAAGAAACCTGTATGCAAGTCAAGAAGCAACAGTTAGAACCAGACATGAAACAACAGACTGGTTCCAAATCAGGAAAGGAATACATCAAGACTGTATACTGTCACCCTGCTTATTTAACTTATATGCAGAGTACATCATGTGAAATGCCAGGCTGGATGAAGCACAAGAATCAAGATTGCTGGGAGAAATATCACTAACATCAGATGTGCAGGTGACACCACCCTTATAGCAGAAAGTGAAGAACTAATGAAAATAAAAGAGGAGAGTGGAAAAGTTGGCTTAAAACTCAACATTCAGAAAACTAAGATTATGGCATCAGTTCCCATCACTTCAAGACAAATAGATGGGGAAACAATGGAAACAGTGAGAGATTTTATTTTGGGGGGCTCCAAAATCACTAGAGATGGTGACTACAGCCATGAAATTAAAAGATGCTTGCTGCGTGGAAGAAAAGCTATGACCAATCTAGAAAGCATATCAAAAAGCAGAGACGTTACATTGCAGACAAAGGTCCGTCTAGTCAAGGCTATGGTTTTTCCTGTGGTCATGTATCGATTGAGAGTTGGGACTATAAAGAAAGCTGAGCGCCAAAGAATTGATGCTCTTGAACTGTGGTGTTGGAGAAGACTCTTGAGAGTCCCTTGGACTGCAAGGAGATCAAACCAGTCCATCCTAAAGGAAATCAGTCCTGAATATTCATTGGAAGGACTGATGCTAAAGCTGAAACTCCAATACTTTGGCCACCTGATGCAAAGAACTGACTCATTGAAAAAGACCCTGATGCTGGAAAGACTGAAGGCAGGAGGAGAAGGGGACGATAGGAGATGAGATGGTTGAGTGGCATCACTGACTCAATAGACATGAGTTTTAGCAAGCTCTGGGAGTTGGTGATGGACCAACAAGTCTAGCATGCTTCAGCCTTCGGGGTCGCAAAGAGTTGGTCAAGACTGAACTGAACTGAACAATTTACAAATTTTCACCACCATATATAATCTCATATTAGTAAAGATAGGCTAGACCACACAATAGTAACAAATGATCCCCAAAGTGTAAGTGATTTAATGGGATAGAATTTTATTTCTCACTCATGAAGTGTTCTCCAAGTTCAGGTGACATTTCTCATTTTGTTTCATTGCTCATCAAAAGTTACAAGAGTACACATTCAGGGAAAATGCAGAGAAGGGGATACTTCCCATGCCCAGAAGGAACAGAACTGAGAACAATAATGAGCTGTATTAATGGCTATTACACTCTCTTCTCAATGAGCTATAGACTACTTATGTCCCCCTAATAACTTTAACCAGGACTATACAAAATTAGATCTTTAAAAGTACCACATGAAATTCTGACATTTATCACTACTTTCACCTATTATTCCCTATTGAAAACCACTGACTGAAGAAGAAAACATATCTTTCCACCACTTCTGATTTTGACTTCTAACACTTCCAAAGAGGTTGTCTATTACTACCATGAGTGGAATTGATGTTGCCATCTGAGAATTAAACCTTCAGAAAGAAACCACAAATGGCAAAAATAATTCTCAATAGAAATAACCCCTCCAAAAGATATATACCAAGTCTACTCAGGGACCTCAAAATAACTAATGGGCAAAGCCAGGAAAATATGTCTAAATACAAAAGAAAGAAAAAGGCATGAATGTGCAGCTTGTCAAGCTTTATCCTTGTAAGGAGGAGAGTGATAAATCTTTCCAGGTCTCTATATTCCTAGACGGAACCCAAAGTTAACCTCATGCTTATTACATTCAATAAATGCTAAATACTAGAATAGTCTCTCTTCTTTTATCCTCCTTCTCTTCACTTTTATATTAAGTACTGTCAGTTATTTTACTTCTATTTGGGAGTGGGGGTTGCAGAAATTTCTTACCCTTATATAGCAGGATAACCCTTTAGAAAAAGAGTTGGTAAACTACAATCCATGGACAGAATCCAACCTATGCCTTGCTTTTGTATGAACCATGAGCTAAGAATCACTTTTACATTTCTAAAGAGCTATAAAAAACAAAAATATGCAAACGTGACCATATGCATGGCCTGCAAAACCTAAGTCACTTACTTTCTGAAACTTTTCAGGAAAAATCTGCCTACTCCTGCTCTAGAACAAAAAGCCCCATGTTCTCTGGAAATCTATGGCTTAAGTTTGATAATTCCATTCAACTCCAACAGAAAGTAAGGAAGCATGGACAAAAAAATAACCACTTACCCTACTAAAATTATCTTGCAAGGGCGTATTACACAGATTTCTGAGTAAACCTAGCCCCAATAAGAAGCCTCACGAATTCCTCAGAAATGTGAACTTCAGGAAGCATAGCTGTTCTGTAGGTGAAGAGTTTGTTAAATCTCAGTAAAGGGGTAAAATTAGCAGTTCTTTTGTAAACCAGGCATTCCTACATGTAGATGAGCACAGAACATTTTATGGCAGTCCAGATGTAAAACATGATGAAACTGTAATGACTCAGATTTCCATAATGATGATAATATCATCATCATAAAAGTATTCACAACTAGTGCCAGAAAGATGGAGTATATAAAAAGAATGAGTAAGAAGTTGCTATAAAATCAGAGGAAAAGAAATTAAGGAGAATCTTGTGAAGCTCATTTCAGGACAGATAGCAAAAACCTTAGCAAGAGGTTGTTAGAACTAAAGACAGATAGACGTTTTCAAGAAGATATGAGAATTACAGATGGATGATTCTATCACATAGGATGTATTCAGCTTCGAATAACAGAAAATCCAATGAACAGTAAGTAAACGATAAGACAATTATTTTTTTACTTCTACCAAGTGTGGAGGTGGCATGTCCCAGGTTTCTTAATAGAACCATCATGAGCCAGACTCTTTCCATTTCTTGTGCTCCATACCTGAGCTTCATGCACAGGCTTTTTGTCCTTGGAGTCACAGGATGACTGCTACAATTTCATATATAGCATCATCTCAACAACATCGAAGAAAGAAGTAAAGGAATGCCAAAGATCTCTCTTCATATGCCTATCTTCTTCATTGGGAAGAATATTATCATTCTTAGAGGGTTCTCAATAGTCTTTTCACCAAGTCTCTTTGGATTACATCTGGATTTTAACTTCTAGTATAAAGGGACAAGACATAAAAGAAGAAAGGGGTAGAAATACTTTAGAGTCACCAGCCAATCAAGTCTTGTAATGATATTGGGAGATTTCATTAAAGAAAATATTCACATTCTTCAATTTTTGTTCTGAGAGATAGGCTAGGTCTACTGGACCTTCGGTATCACTCAAAATAACCATTCTAATGATATAGGGTATCACTAAGGAGTCTGATTCATTTGAGCTTCTGAACTTGGTCCTCCTATGGCTTGCACATGAACCCAATTCAAAGACCTAAGGAAGCAGCAACAAAGTTGCATTCATGATCAAGACCACAAAAAATCTATGAAGAAAAGTCTACTGTAAGATGAGATTGTAAAACAGCAAGAAAAGTTCTAAACAAGAGAGTCTATTCATGTATAAATTAGATATATATGGATTGTTTTGTAGGAGAATATATATATTTCAATGACGATGTCATCTCTAAAAATATTTTTGGAACATGCATGTAGAAATGACTTTAGGGACAGTTTATAAGTACATAAGAAACTGACACAATCCTTTATATTTCTTCACAACTTATCTTTCAATATTTTTTGCATACAGAGATCAGTCAATATTTTTATAAGTAAAACTGCCCATTACTTAAAAAGCTTAGTTACCAGATATAATTCCTAATAAATTTAAACTGTTTTCTTTAAGCAAAATCACATTAAAATATTTACTATTTCTCATCACTGAGAATTTCTTCAAAATATCTTTTATCTTAAAGGTAGAGTTTATTATGTAATTTTAAATATATTTGCCAAAATATATTTTGACAAATTATATATTTGTCAAATTATATATTATATACAATATATAATATACTTTATATATAAAATATTATATATAAATTATATAATATTATATATATTATATATTTGTCCACAATGAAGCCCATAACCTTCTTTTATCTTCACACTAAACATGTGAAAGATACTCTAGTTAGGAAAAATCAAACACACAACTCATAAGACATAGTCCTTGGCCTTGAGAAGTTGACCATCTTAACAGAAAAAGAAAAATAGGAGACAAAATTCTAAAAGTTTGGTTTTATTTCCACTCCATAATTCCATTCATCCACAAAAAATTACTATCACCTAGCATGTTAAAAGCATTGAGATGAGGGTGGGAAAAATGAAGGACTGTACCTCCATGGAGTCATGAAATGGCAAAGACAATGATAACACGAGGTAAAATGTGATAAGTAGAATAAAGAAAATATACACAATTAACAAAATGTTACAACAGTGGAGCAGGCATGGGAAGAAGAAATCATGGTGCTCATGTTGATATTAATAAGATATTAGGATCAGCAGAAATAATAGGTATGTGATAAAACTAGAGGTACCCAGTGTGTAGGTGGAGAAGACAATGGCACCCCACTCCAGTACTCTTGCCTGGAAAATCCCATGGATGGAGGAGCCTGTTGGCTGCAGTCCATGGGGTGGCTAAGAGTCTGGCACGACTGAGCAACTTTCCTTTCACTTTTCACTTTCATGCATTGGAGAAGGCAATGCAACCCACTCCAGTGTTCTTGCCTGGAGAATCCCAGGGACGGGGAACCTGGTGGATTGCCATCTATGGGGTTGTACAGAGTCAGACACGACTGAAGCAACTTAGCAGCAGCAGCAATGTGAAGGTAGGTATTAATCAAAAAGGCACAAAAGTTTCAGACTTGATTTGCAGGTCAGCAATATTTTCTACAAGGAAGCTGGATAATCAATCAGAATCAAGTTCCTGGAAAAAGAACTTGGTCAGATGAATTAATGGTGGGAAGATTGGATGCTCAGAGATCAGTGAAAGGAGTACTGCAAACAGATGAGCTGTGCTGAGGTGGTGAGGGCCTAACATGCGCAAACACACGTGTTGGAACAATAAGGAACAATAAGGAAGGGACAGTCACAGAGGCAATTACTCTCACTCTTGTCTACTTTTCAAATTACCTGTGGAACTTTAAAAATTAAGAGGCACAACAAAAGAGAACACAAATTCTGCAGAAGAAGCAAGAATGGTAAATATACATAAGAAAAGATGCTCAGGCTTATTAGTTATCAAGAAAAGCAAATTAAAATCACTGTGAGATTCAACTTCACATCCTTCGGCATGAAAATGAAAAAAAAAAAAAAAACCCCAAAACTTGGGTATTAACAAGTGAAGACAGAAATATGGAACAACACAAATTCTCAGGTATGGCTGGAACTAAATGGATATAACCACTATGGAGGGGGAATAATGTGCCATTACTTTGGAAAGTTGAAAATGTAAATATGAAGATACAGTCCAATAATTCTGCTCTTAGGTATACGCCCTTAAAACTTGTATAATATGTGCCTCTGGGAACAAGGAAATAAACAACCTAAATATCTATCCATGGGACAGTGGATGAATAAACTGAGCTGTACTGGTAAGATGCATGCTATATTAAATAAATGAGCCATAGCTGTAGGTAACAGCATAGATGAATCTCAAAATGATAATGGAGAATAAAAAAGGCAAGTCACAGAGTATAGATATAAGGTCAACAAACAAAATTTGACAATATTGGTTAGGACGATATGTATCTGTAAGAAAACTACAATGATATCTAAAGGGAAAACACTTAAATATTCAGAATAGAAATTTCCCTGAAGGGAGGCAGAAAGAAATGGGAGGCCAGTAGTACTTAAGAGACTTTAGCTCTATTGGTAATGTTCCATCTTCTTGAAGTACATGGTAGCTTTAAAAAGCCAATATATTATATCCACATCCTATTTTTGTATTTTATAGTGTATTTATTCTTCAATATTTATGAAACCTTCCCAACACAAAATATAGATACTCAGACTCCAACATATCCAGGGATGGATTTTAGAAGCAGTATTTTTCAAAGGCTCCACAAGTGACTCTCAACACATTCTAGAAATCACTGTATTAGGACAACAAAATTGGTCAACAATTTTAGGCTGTAGGATAGGAGTATCAAAAGACCCTCAATTGTGGACTTCTATTTCTAGAGAGAGAAATAGGTACCATTAACCAAAACAGGGATTTCAGAAGGAGAACTGAATCAGGGAGAACCATGAACAAGATAAATTTAAGGTACAGATAGGACCAAGACCACCTGTTGAAGGTAACTGGATAAAGCAGTTAATTTTCATTAAATAGAGAACCTTTATCTGACTGAAGACCATGACTAGAGAAAGTAGATTTCTTTAGGAGGTAACCTCCAGCCCCCCAAACTATCCTATGGGATCTATGATACTTTTCCAGAACACATGATGAAAGGACTTGTTAAACTGCTTTAAAATTAAAAGGCTTTTAAATAAATAATAACAGGATTAGCATCTCCAAATTTCTAGTCTTCTCTACTAAGGGATATTCTTGTACTTATCTGCATTGGAGGGGATAGCTGTTGCTATGGTAATTACTTTGCCACAATCTTAAGAATAAAACGGCTGCTGTTTATAAATGACACACCACTTCATTCTTTTCGAGGGCAGCCTGAGCTATGCCCCCTGTGTCTGACCAAGCTGTGGTCAAGTTGGAGCCTTCACTAGAGACAGAGCGCCCTGGCTACTGCTTGCACGTGTCTTTCCTCAGTGGAGTCACACAAGCTGTAAGGTTTGCAAATCATGGTCAGGGTATCAGACATTTCTTATTAAGTTTTCAAATAGCTAAGTGGATTTTGAGGCTCTGGGAAAAGATATTTCCTTTGCCGGGGACCTCCATGCACAACTGTTAACCCTGATTTATCTTACAGGGATACAGGAAGTATCCAAAAATAAATCAGTGCTGATCAAATTCTGTCTTTCTAACCTCTCTAATACTGTAAGTTCCTAAGAACTAAAAGTGGATGAGTAATTATCACTGCATTTATTTCAATTAGTACATCCTCAGAGCTACCACTGATTGTCAATATTTCACATATATTATTATTTATTAAAATAAAATACCAAGGTAAATATCCCAATAATTTGTAGATTAAGAAAGTAGGAATCAAAGAGATTCATTTCCCCAAAGTCTCTGCTATCAAGGAGTACTGGCTGAATTAAAATATAAATCCAAGGAGTTAAGAAAAATTTTATACAACCTAGATTCATCTTACTTAAATCATATGCTATTCCTCTGCCCTTGATCTCCTCTTCAGGTAATTCTCATTGCCCTCACTGAATCTCCTCTATTAATACACACTTCTGGCAATACACAATCTAATCTCATAAGTGAGAAAGCAATTTAATGAATTTGATGAATCTTCACGATTTCATACTTTACCTTACCCAAAAAATAAATTCCTAGAATTTCAAAAAGTGCCTATCTAACTTACAACATACAAAGGTCCACTTTTTTTCTGTAGAGAATTACTGAGATTTGTTTCAGTCATTCAAGGAGATAAATGTGGTTATTCATGGATAGAAGCCACTCTTCACTTTTAAATATATTTCCTTCTGTGTATCTGAGAAAATGAAAAAACTAGACCACTCGAATTTACTGCAGAGAGAAAAACCTATATCTCTCCGATACAGGATCTTGACAGCACTCCCTCCCCGATCTCTGTCTCCAAATGCTCTGAAAGATAAATACTGTCACTATCAATTCTGCCTTTACAGTCCGATCAAATCTGAAAATACTCACTTATTTGCCCCCTTGGCCTCTCTGATGTATCTGACAGCAAAGACCTTTTCTAACCAAATCTTACAGGCTCTTTCTAATCAATCTTTCTATTAATATGTTTGATCCTGCTCTTGTTCTTTCCTTTCTGAATTTTTTTTCTTAATGTAGTTTCTCTGAAACCATGCATCCCTGGCCTTATTCTACCTCTGAGGTCATTCTTTCTCGTCTTTAATCATCATTGCTAATATTTTCCTACTATTGACAGAATAAAAGCAAACAAAAGAGAGAATGAGCAGGGAGATATTAGAGAAAAAGATAATAGTAAGTACCTGATACTAAGTAATACAAATAACAGAGTCATTCAGAATGGGCTCTGACATGAGACTAACCAAATCACAGCACTGGAACACCACTAGCTTTGAGACATTCAGTCACTCACTCACCAAATACTGAGATCTTCAATATACCAGGGAGAGTAGTAAGTGCTGAATAGGCAGTGGCCAACAAAGCAGTTAAGTTCCCTGTGGTAGATTTTATTAATGTCTGCCAAATAGCTCAGTTTTCTCTCTTGGGTGCCATCCTCATAGAAGGATTATATATACCCATCTTGCTGGGATTAGGAATGGTCATGTGACTTGTTTTGGCCAATGAAATGGGCAGATATTCAAAAACCACCATGTGACTCCATGTCCCTTTATTTCTGCTGTGACAACTGGCAATGCTCCAGGCAAAGGCTGTTCTGTGAGCAAATGACAACACAATAAATGTGTCTCTAAGCTTCCACTTCCTATGAATTAAAAAAGACAATGTTCATAAAGTTTCTAACTTTTAAACATATAAGTATTAAACATCCATTACATAACAAGCTCTCAGCTAGTTGAGGAAAACATGGTTCTAGCCTTTGAGTACTTCCCCATATTTACAAGGAAGACACACATAGAAACAAAAAACTTTAGTTTTGCACATATGGTGCTGGGAATACAAGAAAGGAATAGATTATTCTGCCAGGTTAAGTAAGCTCATTAAAGGAAAAATTGAAATTCTCACCACAGAAAAAGACAGTAGTAGCAAGAATGAAGGAGGGAAGAGAAAAAGAGCATGAGAAACCAAGAGAACGTATGAAAAAACATCGTAGCACTCCAGGAAAATTAAAAATAGTTTAATAAAGCTAAAGAATAGGATTCTAATAAGGAAAGAACCAAGACACCCAGGATGGTGTTTAGGTGGAGTCAAAGGGGGAAGGGTTCCATGTGCCAGACCCAGATTTGGTCTTTAATAGGAAAGTAACCACAGCCAAACCTGTATTCCAGAAACATCCCTCAGAAGGTAGTATTGAGGGTGGAAGAGACCAGAGCAGACACTAGTTAGAAGGTAGCTAAGGCACCCTAGATGAGATGTGATAGGAGAAAAGGCAGTGGCAGTGACAGCTGAGTGATGAATTTAGCTTCAAGTTCTGGTAAATAAAACAGAAGAGGCCCTATATTTTTATCTTACAGAAGAAATCTTACAAGTTTATCTGAATCTTACAAGCTTATTTTCCTGAAGTATTAATCTTTTAAGAATGACAGTGGTATATAGATCCTTCTAAAATGCAAATAAAGTAATGCAATGAGCATTGTGCTTAATTACAATTTTGCAAATGACATATCCGTATATATAATGGTAAGATTATAAATTACACTTCTTTGTTAGTGAAAATACAGTGAAGACTAAATATATGAATATAATGCATAAATAATTCCACTCCCAACAGATGTGCTATCATTACCTTTAGTGTGTATTCTTCTAGCCCTTTTTGCTCATTCATACATGTACAAAGCACAAACACAATTTTATATTTTTAAAGTAAATTTTTATATAGAATCCAGCCAACATAGTAAGTTGCAATAAAAAAAAAGGAAGGCTAGAGTTTTCCAATTGGTATTGCAAAAAAAAATAAAATCAATTCCTGTGTATACTGCGAAGCACTGCTGCTGCTGCTAAGTCACTTCAGTCATATCCGACTCTGTGTGATCCCATAAATGGCAGCCCACCAGCTCCACCATCCCTGGGATTCTCCAGGCAAGAACACTGGAGTGGGTTGCCATTTCCTTCTGCAATGCATGAAAGTGAAAAGTGAAAGGGAAGTCGCTCAGTCATGTCCGACTCTTCGCGACCCTAGGGACTTCAGCCCACCAGGCTCCTCCATCCATGGGATTTTCCAGACAAGAGTACTGGAGTGAGGTGCCATCGCCTTCTCCATGTGAAGCACTAATACTCCTCAAAAAATTACACATCCACTGATACACAGATATAAATGTTCAATTATTAGAACAGCCTTGCCTTGATACTTCAGGCTCAGTCCTTGAAACTCAATATTAAAAAAAAATAAAATAAAATAAGGACCAAGGATGACCTGCAGGCTGTTGGGGCTGGGAGGCGAAAGGTCATCAGGTCAGTGGAATCCTACCAGTCCCCCAGCATGGCTTTTGGGAAGGGACGAGGCCTGTCCATGATCCCCCAAGTTTGTAAACATCCTAACCTGGAACAAGGTGCAGCTCATAACCCATGAGATACTACACCATCCTTTATTTAAATAATAGATTTGTGGGGTGGAAGATGGCGGAGGAGCAGGTAGACATGGAGTAAATCTCTCTCCATGGATATATCAGGAATACACCTTCAGACACAGAAGTGCATGCAGAACATCAGCTGAGAGTGGACAGGAGTACCTGACCAGTGGAAAAGAATACATAGAACCACGCAGAACTCGGCCAGCATCAGCAGCTGAACAATAGAGAGGCTTGCCCATCAAACACCTGAGGTACTGCATTACAGAGGAGGACCCCACCCAGGGTGCTCCTTTAAGTGACTGATGCACCAAACTACAGAGTAGGACCCCAGCCAAGGGGGGCCTGCCTCTATGTACCTGAATGGGAGGAGCTATGGAGAAAGACTGCCCAAAGAGGCCTTCTGATCACCAGCTACAAAAGGCTCAAAAAAAGGCTCTGATAGGTCCATAGCTCCTGCAGCAGAGGCAGTCTGTGTCCCTGCACATTAGGCACTGCCAGGGTCTCTGAAGCCAAGCAACTGCTCCACCTTCATGCTCAACTCTCAATGGGGCAGAGCTGCCACAGACTAAGAGTCTTGTATCTATGCTCACAGGGTTGCTTCAATCATGTCCAACTCTTTGTGACCCTATAGACTGTGGCCTACCAGGTTTCTCTGTCAGGATGAGGGTTCTCTAGGCAAGAATACTGGAGCGTATTGGCCAATACTGGTTGCCATACCCTTCTAGAGCACTATATTTCCTGCTGTCCTAGCCGCCAACTCCTCTGAGTACCTGGTGCTGCCAGAACCCCTGCGACCCAAGCAGCTGCACCACCTCCACACCTGGCCCTCACAGGGGCAAACCCAAGTCCTCCAGGGCAGCCTCAGGAGCAGCCCCAGCGGACGACCCACATGTAGAGGTGGAAATAAAACCACAATTGAAACCGAGGGGCAGTGTGGCTAAGGAAGAAGACGCAAAACCTTCCTACCAGCTGTACAAGCATTTTCCCACAAAAGAAAATGCACTAGCTCTGATAGCTGTGGACATTGGCGGCAAAAACACACAAGAGTAGGACCAGATTAGAATCTGAGCTGCCCCCACAGCAGGTCCAGAGATCAGTACAGTGTTGAAGGGCATTCTAGGGAGGTGAAGTGGACTGTGACTCCCAGCGAGGGAAAGGACTCTGACAGCAGTGACTTGAGAAAAACATTTATTATTTTTGTTTTGACTTGTGCAGATTCTTTTGGATTTTTTTTTCCTTTTATTTTTTTCTTTTATTTCCCTTCTGTTGTTGATTTCATGGGCACTATGAAAGCCAATTAAGCTTTTGAGCCTTTTTTTTTTCCTCAGTTACATTTTTTATTTTTGTTATAAACCTCTACATTGGGCTTTTGCAATTCTGCGGAATTTTCCTTTTGTTTTTTTCTTTTCTCTTTTTTTATAATGTTAATTTTCTTAAACCTGTTATTATTTTTTCTACATTTATTCCCTTGTTTACCTTTCCTACTGTTCTTTTTCCTTTGCAGTTAATCTCTAATGTACATAAATCTCTTTATCTACCTCTGTTTAACTTTGCATGTCTATTCTTTCTTTCTCTTCTTCCTTTCCTTTCCTCTCAACATATTTGTTAGTTTTGTTTTCATTGTTTTATTCCCCACTTGGCACCTTGCTTTATTTTGTTTTTCAGTTTGTGCTTTAGTCAGTTTTGTCCTTAACTGGTAAATATAATTTTTTATTTCCTTTGTTTGCTGGGTCAATCTACTGTACACTATTTTTGCTGGACTGTTTTTACTTTGCTCATGGATGTATATGTATATATTCCATTATTTTAATATTATTTGCCTGATTTTGTAATTGCCATGTGTCTGGGGTTCATCTTTTGTTTCTCATTTTTGGATATTTGTTTTAATCTCACTTAAGGCCATAACACACACTTGTGGAATCTTCGTTCCTGACCAGAGATCAAGTCCTGAGCCTTTGGAGTGAGAGCACTGACTCCAAGACCCTAGACTACTAGAGAAATAACCTCAGGGAGCATCAAATAGTGAGAAGTTACACAAATGAAACCACTTGAATACAAGACTGAGCATCACCCAACAACCAATAAGACCCTGTGCAGGTCACCTCATCTAAACAACAAGCAAAACAGAAAAACAAACCCAATCATCAGCAGACATGATTACCACTTCACTCAGCCTTGCCCATCAGAGGAAAAACAAACAAAAACTCAGCACAGATCTCACCCTATACCAAGCTTATACAAAGCACTGGACCAACCTTAGAGGGCAGAAACCATAAGGAAGAAAGAATTCAACCTCCTTCAAGGAAAGAATTCAAATTTTCTTGAAGTCTGGGAAAAGGAGACCTCAAACACAATAAGTTCAAAAAATAATAATAATGAAAAGGCAGAGAAATATTACACAAATGAAGGAACAAACTAGAAACACAGAAGTCCAAATAGATGAAGAGGAAATAGGCAAGCTACCTAAAAAAGAATTCAGAATAATGATAGTAAAGATGATCAAAAACCTTGAAAACAGAATGGAGAAAATGCAAGAATCAATTAACAAAGCCTAGAAGAATTAAAGAATAAACATACAAAGATAAGCAACACAACTACTGAAATTAAAAATACTCTAGAAGAAATCAATAGAAGAATATCTGAAGCAGAAGAATGAATCAGTGAGCTGGAAGATAGAATGATGGAAATAACTTCTGAAGAGCAGAATAAAGTAAAAAGAATGAAAAGAACTGAGGACAGTCTCAGAAACCTCTGGGACAATATCAAATGCACCAGCATTAGAATCTTAGGAGTCCCAGAAGAAGAAGAGAAAAAGGAAAGGTATGAGAAAAGTTTTGAAGAGATGATAGTTGAAATTTTCCTTAACATGGAAAAAAAAATAGTCAATCAAGTCCAAGAGGCACAAAGAGTCCCATACAGGATAAATCCAAGGAGAAACACACCAAGACACATACTAATCAAACTAACAAAGACTACACATAAAGAAAGAATATTAAAAGCAGCAAGGGAGAAGCAACAAGTAACATACAAAGGAAACCCCATATGCGTAACAGATGATCTTTCAGCAGAAACTCTACAGGCCAGAAGAGAACAGCAGGATATATTTAAAGTATTGAAAGGAGAAAAGGATCTCATTCAAAATTGATTGAGAAATAAAAAGCTTTTCAGACAAGCCAAAGTTAAAAGAATTCAGTGCCACCAAACCAGCTTTACAACAAATGTTAAAAGGACGTATATAGTCAAAAAATACAAGAGAAGAAAAAAGATCTACAAAATCAACTCAAAACAATTAAGAAAATGACAATAGGAACATATATATCAATAATTACTTTAAATGTAAATGGATTAAATGCTCCAATCAAAAGGCACAGACTGGCTGAATGGATACAAAAACAAGACCCATATATATGCTGTCTATAAGATACCCACTTCAGACCTCAAGACACATATAGACTGAAAGTGAGAGGATGGAAAAGAATATTCCATGCAAATGGAAAGCAAAGAAAGCTGGAGTACCAATCCTCATATCAGACAAAATAGACCTTAAAGTATATTATAAGAGATAAGGAAGGCACTTCATAATGATCAAGGGATCAATCCAAGAGGAAGACATAACAATTGTAAATATCTATGCACCAACACAGGAGCACCTCAATACATAAGACAAACATTAACAGACATAAAAGGAGAAATTGACAGTAACACAATAATAGTAGGAGACTTTAACACCCCACTCACTCCATGGATAGATCATCAAAACAGAAAATTAATAAGGAAACACAAGTCTTAAATGGTATATTAGATGAGATGGATATCATTGATATCTTCAGGACATTTCCATCCAAATGCAGAAGAATACGCCTTCTTCTCAAGTGCACATGGGACATTCTCCAGGACAGACCACATCTTGGCCACAAATCAAACCTCAGTAAATTTAAGAAAATTGAAATTGTATCAAGCATCTTCTCCAACCACAATACTATGAGACTAGATATCAAATACAAGAAAAAAAAAACTGTAAGAAACACGAACACATGAAGATTAAACAACATGTTTCTAAATAACCAAAAGGTTACTGAAGAAAATCAAAAGGGAAATCAAAAAATTTCTAGAAACAAATGACAATGAAAACATGACAACTCAAAACCTATGGGATGCAGCCAAAGGAGTTCTAAGAGAGAAGTTGACAGCAATACAATCCTACCTCAAGAAACAAGAAAACTAGTGAACAACATAACTTTGCACCTAAAACAACTGGGAAAAAAAAGAAAAAAAGTTAGTAGAAGGAAAGAAATCATAAAGATCCAAGCAGAAATACATTAAAAAGAAATGAAAGAAACAATAGTAAAGATAAATAAAACTAAAAGGTGGTTCTCTGATAAGATAAACAAAATTGACAAGCCTTTAGCCAGATTCATCAAGAAAAAAAGAGAGGGGAATCAAATCAACAAAATTAGAAATAAAAAAGGAGAGGTTACAACAGACAATGTAGAAATAAAAAGGATTATAATAGACTATTATGAACAACTATATGGCAATAAAATGGGTAACTTGGAAGAAATGGACACATTCTTAGAAAAGTTCACTCTCCCAAACTGAACCAGGAAGAAATAGAAATTATGAACAACCCAATCACAAGCACTGAAATTGAAGCTGTGATAAAAAAAAAATCTCCCAGAAAACAAAAGCCCAGGACCAGATGGCTTCACAGGAGAATTCTATCAAACATTTAGAGAAGAGCTAATCCCTTTCCTTCTAAAATTCTTTCAAAAAATTTCAGAGGAAGGAACACTTCCAAACTCAGTCTATAAGGCCACCATCACCTTGATACCAAAATCAAAGACAACACAAAAAAAGAAAACTATAGGCCAATATCACTGATGAACATAGATGCAAAAATCCTCAATAAAATTTTAGCAAACAGAATTTAGCAACACATCAAAAAGCTTATACACCATGATCAAGTTGGGTTTATTCCAGGAATGAAAGGATTCTTCAATATATACAAATCAATTTGATACATCATATTAACAAATTAAAAGATAAAAATCATATCATTATCTCAATAAATGCAGAAAAGGCCTTTGATAAAACCCAGCACCCATTTATGATTAAAACTCTTCAAAAAAATGGGCATAGAAGGAACCTACCTCAATATAGTAAAGGCCATATATGATAAGCCTACAGCAAACATTATTCTCAATGGTGAAAAACTGAAAGCATTCCCCCAATGATCAAGAACAAGACAAGGATGTCCACTTTCATCATAGTTCTGGAAGTCCTAGCTACAGCAATCAGAGAAGAAAAAGAAATAAAAGGAATCCAGATTGGAAAAGGAGAAGTCAAGTTCTCACTGTTTGCAGATGACATGATACTATACATAGAAAACTCTAAAAATAGTGTCAGAAAATTCTAGAGCTAATCAGTGAATTTAGCAAAGTTGCGGGATATAAAGTCAATACACAGAAATCAATTTCATTTTTATATACTAATGATGAAAATTCAGAAAGAGTATTTAAGGAATCAATCCCATTCACCATTGCAACAAAAGGAATTAAATATCTAGGAATAAACTTACCTAAGGAGACAAAAGTACTATACACAGGAAATTATAAGCACTGATTAAAAAAACAAAGAAAACATCAACAGATGAAGAGATATTCCATGTTCCTGGGGAGGAAGAATCAATATTGTGAAAATGACCATACTACCACCAAACACAATCTACAGATTCAATGTGATCCCTATCAAATTACCAATGGCATTTTTCACTGAACTAGAACAAAAGATTTCACAATTCATATGGAAACACAAAAGACCCCGAATAGCCAAAGTAGTCTTGAGAAAGAAGAATGGAGCTGGAGGAATCAAGCTTCCTGATTTCAGATTATACTACAAAGCTACAGTCATCAAGCAGTATGGTACTGGCACAAAAACAGAAATATAGACCAATTGAACAAGATAGAAAGTCCAGAAATAAACCCATGCACTATGGGTACCTTATTTTTGACAAAGGAGGCTAGAACACACAATGGAGCAAACAATAAATGGTGCTGGGAAAACTAGACAGCTACATGTAAAAGAATGAAATTAGAACACTTCCTAACACCATACATACACAGATAAACTCAAAATGGATTAAAGACCTACATGTAAGATCAGAAACTATAAAACTCTTAGAGGAAAACACAGGCAGAACACTCAATGGAATAAATCCAAGCAAGATCCTCTATGACCCACCTCCTAGAGTAATGGAAATAAAAACAAAAGTAAACAAGTGGGACATGATTAAACTTAATAGCTTTTGTACAGCAAAGGAAACTATAAGCAAGGTGAAAAGACAACCCTCAGAATGGGAGAAAATAATAACAAAGGAAACAATGACAAAGGATTAATTTCAAAAATATACAACTCAATGCCAGAAAAAAAAAAACACAACCCAATCAAAAAGTGCAAAAAAGACTAGACATTTCTCCAAAGAAGACATACAGATGGCTAACAATCACATGAAAAGATGCTCAACTTTGCTCATTATTAGAGAAGTGCAAATCAAAACTACAATGAGGTGTCATCTCACACCAGTCAGAATGGCTGACTTCTTCATCAAGAAGTCTACAAACAATAAATGCTGGAGAGGGGTGGAGAAAAGAGAATGCTCTTGCACTTTTTGTGGGAATGTAAATTGATACAGCCACTGTGGAAGACAGTATGGAAATTCCTTAAAAAACTAGGAATAAAACCACCATGTGACCCAGCAATCCCACTCTTAGACATATACCCTGAGGAAACCAAAACTGAAAAAGACACATGTATCCCACTGTTCATTGCAGCACTATTTACAACAGCTAGAATGTGGAAGCAACCTAGATGTCCATTGACAGATGAATGTATAAAGAAGTTTGGTACATATACACAATGGAATATTACTCAGTCATAAAAAGGAACACATTTGAGTCAGTTCTGATGAGGTGGATGAATCTAGAACCTATTATAAAGAGTAAAGTAAGACAGAAAAAGAAAGATAAATATTGTATTCTAATGTATATATACGGAATCTAGAAAAATGATACTGAAGAATTTACTTACAGGGCAACAACAGAGAAACAGCAACAGACATAGAGAACAGACTTTTGGACATGGGGAGAGGGGAAGAGAGGGTGAGATGTATGGAAGGAGTGATATGGAAACTTACATTACCATACGTAAAATAGATAGCCAACAGGAATTTGCTGTACGCCTCAGGAAACTCAAACAGGGGCTCTGTATCAACCTAGAGGGATGGGATGAGGAGGGAGATGGGAGGGAAGTTCAAAAGATTGGGGATATATATACCTATGGTTATTTATGTTGAGGTTTGACAGAAAACAACAAAATTCTGTAAAGCAATTATCCTTCAATAAAACAATAAATTAATTTAAAAAAATAAGATCATGGCATCTGGTCCCATCACCTCAAGGCAAATAAAAAGAGAAAAAGAGGAAGCAATGACAGATTTTATTTCCTTGGGCTCCAAAATCACTGTGGATGGTGACTATAGCCATGAATTTAAAAGACGCTTGCTCCTTGGAAGAAAAGCTATGAAAAACTTAGGCAGTGTATTAAAAAGCAGAGACATCGCTTTGCTGGCAAAGGTTTATATAATCAAAGACATAGTTTTTCCGTAGTTTTGTATGGATATGAGAGCTGGACCATAAAGAAGGCTGAGCACCAAAGGACTGATGCCCCTGAATTGTGGTGCTGGAAAAGACTCTTGACAGTCCCTTGGACAGCAAGGAGATCAAACCAGTCAGTCCTAAAGGAAATCAACCCTAAACATTCATTGGAAGAAGTGATGCTGAAGCTGATGCTCCAATACTCTGGCCACCTGATGTGAAAAGCCAACCATTGGAAAAGACCATGATGCTGGGAAAGACTGAAGGCAGGAGGAGAAAGGGACTTCAGAGGATGAGATGGTTGGATGGCATCACCAATTCAATGGACATGAATCTGAGCAAACTCTGGAAGATAGTGCAGGAAAGGAAAGCCTGACATGCTGCAGTCCATGGGGTCACAAAGAGTTGGACAGGACTTAGCAACTGAACACCACCGCCAACCTTTCATTTTAAAATTTCAGCCTTAAACTGCATCCAGAGTTCTTCTGTTCTCAGGCCATCAGTGAAAGCTAGATTTGAGTTGACTCTTAAAAATTGTAAAATGAAATGAAGCATCCTGACACTGCCTCATTCCTCTTGAAGGTTAATTCCTCCAAAGGAGGGTGAAAGGGGCAAATCTCTCATAGTTTAACTGGGAGAGACTGGTATCCTTCCCCCAATATCTTCCTGGTTTTTGTTTCACGGATTAATAATGACACCCTGGCTTTAGATGCTTTTCATGTAGCAGGTGTCTTCATAACATCCCTTTTATTGGGCTCTCTTCCCAAACACTGAACTCTCCTCAAAGAAAACCATTTCTCCAGGCTACCTTGTAATTCATCTTTGTTCTCAGTTTTGGATCCCAACTGGAAATTCAGAAAACAAGAATAATCTCACTTGATATTCCTTTTTTTTCCCAATGTTTACTCTCCTTTATTCTTATAAATATCTCTCCACTACCTGTGACACAATCAACATCCTGACACCTTATACTAAGAAGCAGAACATAAAATATAATTGAAAAAACATATATATAATATACACATTTACCACAGAAAGAAAAGAAGATATTGATATCCACTGTTCACCTGATATTCTACGACTATGTTTCTGAATGCTTGTTTTTGTTAGTCCCAAAATTCTTTTTCGAACTCTAATTTTAGAAAAATGCTTTTTACCGAGCTTATTTCCCAAAAGCTACTTACAAAAGTAGGATCACATACATGGTATTATATCTTATTCAATTTATACTTGATCATATGCATTTTCTCAATTTTCAAATATGCCTCAAAGAATGCCTTTTTATGACTTTAATCATAAGTAGTACAGGGCTGCCGTCTATGGGGTCGCACAGGGTTGGACACAACCGGAGCGACTAAGCAGCAGCAGCAGCAGTACAATACTTCCTTATTACAGACAAGTTGCTTCCCATTTTTGCCCATTATAAATAATGCTGTGATTGACATTCCTGCTTATAAGTCTTAGATTACTACCTTCAGTTCAGTTCAGTTCAGTTCAGTCGCTCAGTCGTGTCCGACTCTGCAACCCCATGAATCGCAGCACGCCAGGCCTCCCTGTTCATCACCAACTCCCAGAGTTCACTCAGACTCACGTCCATCCAGTCAGTGATGCCATCCAGCCATCTCATCCTTGGTCGTCCCCTTCTTCTCCTGCCCCCAATCCCTCCCAGCATCAAAGTCTTAGATTATCCTAAAAATGATAATGAGTATGAACCTTTTATGATTTGATACAAATTGATGACATTTTGCTCTTGAAAAAAAATTCATTTTTATTCCTATCTACAGTTTAAAAGATGCTTTCGTAACAATTTTCTCAATATGAGCTCTATGAAACCTTTCATAAATTATCAGTTTAGCAGAAAAAAATGGTACCCTCTTGTTTTAAACTGCACTGCTTTAATGACTATGTAGAATTGATATATTTTCAGGTGTTTATCAGCTATAAGAGTTTTTGATAACTAATAACACTTTCCACACACACATTAATAATCACTAAAAATGAAGCAGGAGTCAAACTAACCTAAAAATAACTTTCTTAATATTTAGTCTGATCAAAAAGGATTAACTTTAGATAACAACTGGGTATCCCAAGATTCTTCTAACATTTAAAGCAGCAGAAGTACATCCAAAGAAAAGAGAAAAACAGCTAAGCCATTCATGTGTGATATTTTCCCCCCAAGTCCTTAAAACCAGAGAAGTAAATTCTCCCCACATAAGATGGACTGAGACATGGGGAGATAGTCTAAGACTGATGCGTTCCTGTGGAAACATGAGTCAGGGAAGTATGATCTACTCACTACATAAGCCATATGAACAAGTTATTCTATTGACTGCCTTTATGTCCTTTGCCCACTTTTCTTACAGATTAATATTTTATTACTAACTTGTAAGTGCTTTTTACTCAATAAGGATGTATCTTTGTCATATACATATCAAATATTTTTCCACTATTTCTCAGCTTATAATTTTATTTAGCAGAAACTTAATTATGCATTTGATTTCTCAATAAAACTTTAAAACATCTTTTTAAATTTTCTTATAAGTTTAAACTTACAGAAAATTTGCAAAGATTGCACAGATTTCCTACATACATTTTCCCAGTAACATCTTTTACTGCTCCAGGATCCAATCCAGCATACCATATTGCATTTAATCTCAGTTTGATTTTTAATTTTGGTTATACTTCTTTTTTATTTAATTTACAGAGCCAAGAATGTTAAATTTCTTCTCCCAAAATGACCAATCATTTGACAAGTAATAATTGCATTCTCCAGTGACTAGAAACACCAATTTAATCTTATAAGTGACTTCCAAATTGGTATTTCTTAAATTAAATTCCTAAAAAGATGAGATGCAATATTTAATTTTGGCTCTCAAAACACAAAAGTGTGTTTGCTCAAAAATGTGTGTCAAGTGCAGAATGAATGAACTTTTTTTTTCTGTGAAATGTGATAATTTTAGTATAGCCATACACTTTTTGATAACCTAGAACAACTAAGCTATTCCATAACTAGGTATTTCCCCATGACAAATGAAAACATATGTCCACACACAGACTTATTTTTTCAAAGTTTGAGCTGGCATATTTGTAATAGCCCATTGTTGAGAGCAACCTAAATTCCACTCAATAGGTAAATGGATAAACAAAGTATGGTATATCCATATAGTAATTAAAAGGAAAGGCATTGAGTGGAGGGAAAAAAAGAAACAAAAAGAATACATCCTGTGTGATTCTATTTATACCAAATTCTAAAACTACACACTAAGCTACAGTGTAAGAAAGGAGATCAGTGGTTGCCATGAACTGGGGCAGGGGGACAACTCACTGCAGGAGGGAACTTTTGAAGATAAAGAAATATTGTGTTGCTGTGGTAGTTTCACAATGAATCCATTTGTCAAAAATCACCAAATTATAGATTAAAAATTTGTCATATACAAGAAATACCTCAATAGAGTTGCTTTAAAAACATTTCAGAAGGTGCACAAAATAATCCATTGGTTATAAGCATATATATTAAACGCATTCTTTATCAACTGTTTCATCTTTATAAACTTTTGTTTTCATGTATTCTCTGCATTACACACACATATATTTATATACAGACACATATGATAGCATCCTTTTTTTAATGAACTCTTTTTTAATTTTTAAATAACTTTCTTTTATATTGAGTAAGTTGATTTACAGTGTTGTGTTAGTTTCAAGTGTACATCAAAATGAATACATTTTGACTTATTTTAAACATTATTCTTGAAATTACCATTAATAAATTCATTTAGGGGAACAATTTGCTTCCAGGGATCAGGAGCCTACAGATACACGCCAGATGTTAGCTAAAAGGACAAGAAAAATGCACAGAACGGCAGTCCTGGCTGCAGCACTACAAATGTCAAGGATGAGCCTTCATCTCGGCAGCAGAGGTTACAGTGGTCCACAGACAGACCTAGCGATGCCTGCTCTCAGGATCCTTCAGAGATGCCAACTCCAGGAGGTGACCAGGAGGAGGCTACACACCCAGGCGACCTCTCCCAAAGCCAGCCTCTGTTTATAGCAACATCTCAGCCATGAACAAACAAGACGTGACTGTGCACTGCCTGAGGGAGAGACCTCAGCTCCAGAAGTCAATGAGAAAGGAAAACGAATTGCCCTTAGAACATGAAGCAGGGCTGGCTTTTCCCTTAGGGAGGGGCAAAAGCTAGGTCTGTGTCACCTTTACCAGTCATGGATGTGGAGTTGGAAAGAATGTCAGAAAGGCTGTGGGGTGCCTGCTGCCCCCATTGCTGACCTGCTGCAAGTACTGCACTGGCAAGTGGGATAGCCAGGCCACACCAGCTCCCAAAGCATTTGTTCCGGGAGATTTAAACGTCTGCTTTTCAGAAAAGCAGGGCACCCAATTGCTGTGAGGCAGTAAGCAGCCTAGGGCAGCTCTGGGCAGGAAACCAGGGCAGAAAGTGTAGGATAATCTGAGATGCCCACGTGAATAGTGCCCTAGGGCAAAGGTTGTTCAGACACTTCAATGGACTGACAAACAGGCTTTTCTAGCTCCAATGGTGATGTGGTGGTTCTACTTTTCCCTCGGGGAGCAAAGGCAGGTTTTCCTCCGGTCTTTCCCTGTGGTCAACGATTCTGCTCTAGCATTCCAGAATTAGCCATGTGTCTATTCCTCCACCTGATCGGGATCACTCCAAGAACCCCAAAGCAGTTCTCGAGGTGATCACTGAAGAAATGAAGGTTCACCTTGATTTCCTGGCAAGCCTTTGTGGATGGTGAGGCCGTGCAGAATTCGGGACCCATACTGAGAAATCTCATTCTGGAAGTACTCCCTTTGGGTAAAAATTTTCAGCCAGATGATTCCTGGAATAAAAGAGCCTCTTCAAAGATGCAGGCCTTTCTCTGGCTTTTCTGGGAGAGCTTCGTGTCACCCTGTGCTCTGACCCCTCCTCACACACGGGAGGGAAATTCAGTGATGCTTGTGTCTATTCCAGTATCCTCCCTACACAGGTTTTCTGTAATTAATGCTTTCATCTCTTTCTCTTTCCTCTAGCTGTTAAGATTTGATTGTCCTATTACTAAAAAGCATGCAATGAGCTTTCCCCTGACCTCTCAAATTTGTGCCTGTAATTTTTAAGACAACTGGCAGGGCAATTGATGAACCAGAACTAAAGCTAAACTGGGAACAACATTACTTCACTCAGGTCTTGGTAAGTTCTGCTCCTGGCAGAGAGAGGCATGATGGTCCTCAAGCGACAAGCCAGGAATCCCTGGAAATGAGTCAAAATGTATATATGTATATATGACTCATATATATACATCTTCAGTTTTATATATATATATATATATATATATATATATATATACTTCATCAGTTATATTTATATATGTAAGTTTTTCAGATTATTTTCCGTGATAGATTATTATAAGTTCCCTCTGCTATACAGTAAGTCCTTATTGTTTATCCATTTTATACATAGTACTGTTTATCTGTTAATCCCAAATTCCTAATTTGTTAGTTTGGGACAGTGTGCTTTAAATGAACTTAATTATAAGGACAAAGGAGCAAGGAAATTTAAAGACTAGCAATCTAGAAAACTGGAGGAAAAGAATGATGATATGTCTCTCGAGCTGCTTCTATCAAACAGCAGCTGTGTCAAGCAAGGATTTGGCAAGCCAGGTGCTTTAGTCAATTCACGATTGAATTTTCCATCAAGTGCCCAGAATGCCCTCATCCTTCTGTTCACCTGGCTCTCTACTCTTGGTATTACCCAGAGCTCAAAACTTGGCTTTCTGCATGATTCTCTCTTTATTAGAAACCTCTGCTGAGAACGCAAACACACTCATAGCTTCCAACAACACTGTGATGTTGAACACTAACATCTAAATTCCAGATCTCTCACTCGTTTTCCTTTGCCACAATCACTCCTGCCTGTTGGACATGCTGGTTTCCAAAGTTCTATTCCAACTCATATTCAATAGTCTAATCATATATTTTCCCCAAACCAATTCCTTTTCACACTCTAGCATTACTGCCAAGAAAAAAAAAAAAACCTTCAAGTCATCTTTGATTCTCACCTCTTTTACTTTAAAAATAATAATTTCCACCAATTCACTCTTCAGGTCTTAATTTACTGTCTGAGGTAGTGACTCCTTTAAACCACAACAGACCCCTGCCTCCGAAAAACCACACTGGCACGCAGCATTTTCATACAGTTTTTCACTTTCATGGACCACTCCTGACCCCCAACCCCAAACCAAAAATGTATGGATCTCTACATTGTTCATTTCTAAAATATGGATTCTCTGATGTGACTCTGTCTTGAGAGTTCCAGAACCACTTTTCAAGTACCTTCAGACAGCATTTATTTTATGTTGCACAAACAACAAACTCAGAATGTTCAAAACTCAACACACCATCTCCCTACTCAAAACTGCATCTTTTTCTTGCTCTGTTTTTTAGTGACTCGCAACACCATCTCCCCAATTATTTAACATAGTAATTTGAATAGTATTGTTAACTCCTTTTCCCCCACATTTCCCTCACATTTAAATGGTAATAATGGTAGCCTGACAAAATTCAACAAGGGTGTAAATACAGCTTTATTTGTCAAGGTGGTAAATGTATGTCTCAGGCTTCCCGGTGGCATTAGTGGTAAAGAACCCACCTGCCAATTTAAGAGATATAATAGATACTATAGATCAAACTCAGGGTTTGATCCCTGGGTGGGAAAGATTCCCTGGAGGAGGGCGTGGCAACCCACTCCAATATTCTTGCCTGAAGAATTTCATGGACAGAAGAGCCAGGAGCTATAGTCCATGGGGTCGCAAAGACTGAAGCGGCTTAGCACACAGGTCTGCAAATGTATTTCTAATGCTGCTGCTGCTGCTGCTGCTGCTGCTGCTGCTAAGTCGCTTCAGTCGTGTCTGACTCTGTGCGACCCCATAGATGGCAGCCCACGAGGCTCCTCTTCATCCCTGGGATTCTCCAGGCAAAAACACTGGAGTGGGTTGCCATTTCCTTCTCCAATGCAGGAAAGTGAAAAGTGAAAGCGAAGTCGCTCAGTCATGTCTGACTCTTCGAGACTCCATGGACTGCAGCCCACCAGGCTCCTCCATCCATGGGATTTTCCAGGCAAAAGTACTGGAGTGGGGTGCCATTGCCTGGCGCATCATATATACACATGTTTTTTCTGTATGAATAAAACAAGTGACTCATTCCTCTCCAGTTTGGTAGATAATACCCCAAGTCCTCAAGACCTCACTCTGGGACTCCATCAGTAGCTGTCTCACTCTCCCTGTTCCTAGTCTCCTTCCAGTTCTAACATCTCCTACCATGCCTTCAAGTGGATTTAGCTTTCCCCTCACTGCCCCCTGGGAAGGAAATGGCAACCCACTCCAGTATTCTTGCCTGGAGAAGCCCATGGACAGAGGAGCCTGGTAGGCTACAGCCCACAGGGGTCTCAAAGAGTCGGACACGACTGAGCAACTTCACTTCACTTCACTGCCCCCTACAGGAACTTGTATCCTTACTCTCATTCTTACATCTTTTTTTTTTTTTTTTTCCTATTTCACCATTTTATTTTTTCCATGATCATATCAAGAAGTCAGATGATAATTATATCATCTAGACAAAAAGAACTTCCTAGTAGCCACTGGAAGATGTACAAGACGCAGTTTTATTTTTTAGTTTGTTTTGCTTACATCTTTTTACTCCTGGGGCAACTTTTCTAGAGCTGACTAGGCCTTTCAGAAAACAGGTAACAGTTAAATAGAAAGTGAAGAGGCTAGAGAATAATTGTTTACATTCTCCCACCCCATCCCTAGTGCTATCAATTTCCCAGTATAAAATATTACCTTGTATAGCAGGCTGATAGTCATCCCTCCATAAACATGCAGGCCCTGGAACAAAGAACAAGTTCATCTCTGTATCTCAACATTTCCAACAAACAACATTTCCCAAATGTGCCAAAAGGTGAAAAAATGAGAAGTACTGCAAGCACAAAAATACCCTCAAGAGTCTAAAAACAATGAATTTGCATCATGGCATTTTACCGCCTGGGGAATCCAATGCCACCAACCTATAGTTAAAACCAAAACAACTACAGCCAATTATGCTCAGAAGGGATTCATTAAAGTTGGCTTAGGGCCAGCAGGAGTGGGGGAAGGTGAGGAAGCCTGGCCCTGAGCAGTTGGTGCAGCTCAGGCATGGTGGGGTTTGGAATGTCTTCCACGGAGGAAGGAGTCCAGTATGGAAACTAAACTCGGTTGGGAATTAACTGAAGGACCTGGGAACCTAGGAAAGGAATCCTCAGAGCAGAAACTGAAAGCCAGGAGATGAACCCAAAAATGAGTCAGAGGAAATGCGGCTAAAGGTCAAACCTTGGGGTAGGAAACAAGGATGCCAAACCAGCAGACGGCTAAGGGTTGAGATCAGGGATGAGTCAAGTCAGCTGTTCTTGACACCAAAAGAGGGTTTTCCTTTGAGCTACCAAGAGGGTTCATCATTCTTTATCGAAATAAAATGAACTAAACTTAACTATTTGTTGAAACCTAAATAATTCAGTATGTCATATTATGTAACAGCTGATTTTTTTGTTTCTTCTACTTTATGTTTCTTCCCTACTTTCCTCCTTTCTCTTCTGAATGCTTGTTTATCTTATATAATTTTTATTTAATGCTAAGGCAACAGCAACTTTCAAGTTGTTCCATAGACACAAAAGAAAATGTCTTTTTAACCTGATTGAAATCAAGTATATGTAACAATCTCACATTACAAAGGAAAAATCCAAAATGTTTCTATCATTAATGTTATGATTATTTGTATTACTGATGGCTACCATTTACTAAATTTTTTTAAACCTCATGCCATGTACTGTGCTAGGTGATATTTATTTCTCACAATATCTACAGAAGGAATTATTAGTCCCAAAGCAGACAAGGAAACCAAAGTTAAAAGAGGTCAGAAACTTTTCCCTGGATCCTAGAACTAACAGATGGCAGGGATGAGATTTAAATTTGTGATGTGTCTGATTTCAAACCTGTTTTTAATTACTGCACAAAGCTAAATTTTGTTTAACAGACTCTTATTTAAATATGCCCCACATAAAATGGGCCATTTGGTTAATGAACAGCTGTCAAAGCACTGTGATAGTAAGTACTTTTCATGCACCCTTGGGGCAAAAGAAAAATCCTATACATCCAAAGCCTTCTAGAACTCTGAAGCTAAGTTTGAAGATATAATCCATGAAACAAAGCAAAAATTACCCCAATATGCTATATGTAAGCCTTGAGTTTGAATCCTGGAGGTGCTACTGCCCAGCAAAATGACCCTGAGCAATTATTCAGCCGGTGTGAAAATGAGATCATAGGGGTGTGAGCTTCACGGAGGACTCAGAGGATAAGATTAGATAATGCAGACCGTGGTTCTCAATAGCAGGTGCTTTCTCCCCACCAAAGGATTTTTGATTGTCACAACTGTACAAAAGGGATGGGTACTATTGGAAAAGGCCAGGGATGCTGTTAAACATCCTGTAATGCATAGGACAGTCCCTCTCTCCCCAGCAACAAGGAATCATCTGGCCCTAAATGTTAATAGTGGTGAGGTTAAGAAACCTATTGTAGAAAAGGCACATAACAGAGTGCTAATAGTCTGTTCAGTTCAGTTCAATTGCTCAGTCGTGTCCGACTCTTTGAGACCCCATGAATTGCAGCACGCAAGGCCTCCCTGTCTGTAGCACCTCCATATTAGCTCTTATTGCACCTACATAAAAAGTTAGCAGTGTACATATTTGAGCAGCAAAATAACAATAATTTCAAAATAATGGTGAAAAAGAATAATTTTAAAACATAACCTTTAAAGACAAGATATAACAAAGCAATATAGTAGGTAAGAGCAAAGGCTTTGGAATCTGATGAATCTAGGTTTGAATACCAGATCTGTGTGATGCTGAACAAATTACTCAGACTTTGAACCTCTAGGTTTCCTCATTTTTCAAGTGAAAATAAAATTCTCTTTTGTTTGGGTGAAGATTAAATGAGATAATTTATGTACCTGGATCATCATAAAACTCTCAATAAGTATTTTTAATGTAGTGAGTCTTAAGCAAGGCCTTGATAAAGGTATAGACTTTGGATTAGAGAAAGGAAAAATAAACCATTTATTTCTATATAAACTTAAGCAAGGTATTTAATCTGGCAGACATTCTTTGCATCTTTAAATGTATACAAAAAACCTATACTATAAAATTATACTAAGAATTAAATGAATCAACATTGTAAAGAACTGAGTAAGGTACCTGGCTTATGGGGTGAGGGGGGGAGAAGGCAGGGGTATTCAATAAATTTTAGCCATCTTCTCCCCAAAGAGTTTTTTTTAAAGGTTTTAATAAAGGTACTGAGGTCAAAACAAATAATAAAAACTGCCTTTGCTAGAGCAGAAAGTTAGACAGAGAAGGACTAGAATACTCCATAATTTACAAACAGTCCACCTTGGAGAAGTCCTCTGCATTTGAAAGGAAAGTTATACATACAGTTCATTTCTTTTCACCAGCCTCCTGCTGCTGCTGCTGCTAAGTCGCTTCAGTCGTGTCCGACTCTGTGTGACCCCATAGATGGCAGCCCACTAGGCTCCCCTGTCCCTGGGAAATATCTTCCTTTTGGCCTAGGAATGTCACTATGACTTAACTAGGCTGAAAGAGAATAAAACTGAATTCTTTAACTACAAATGTAACTGCATTTTATGAGCACAAAATAGATCCACAGCAATAACTATCAATAACTATTCATAAATGAGCTAAGAGTAAGGTATGATTTATGAGAAGATATTTGCCATTCTACCCCTAAAAAATAATCAGTAATGAGGTTTTATGATCATCTCTGAAAATCACTGTTTGTCAGGCAGTAATACCAGAGGTGAAATTATTTATTCAGGTACTGACCGCTTAGGCAGATTATATCTAAGAGTATAATAAATATTATTTCAGAAATCATAGTTTAAATTTTAATGAAAATAATCATAAACCATATAATTCCAAGATATTAATATTAAGGCCTTTTTAAATACTCTGTACCATGTGCTTAAGATGATTTCCCAAACAAATGAAGGCAATGTTTAGATATCATTTAGTCTAAGGTCCGTCTAGTCAAGGCTATGGTTTTTCCTGTGGTCATGTATGGATGTGAAAATTGGACTGTGAAGAAGGCTGAGCGCCGAAGAATTAATACTTTTGAACTGTGGTGTTGGAGAAGACTTTTGAGAGTCCCTTGGACTGCAAGGAGATCCAACCAGTCCATTCTGAAGGAGATCAACCCTGGGATTTCTTTGGAAGGAATGATGCTAAAGCTGAAACTCCAGTACTTTGGCCACCTCATGCGAAGAGTCGACTCAATGGAAAAGACTCTGATACTGGGGGGGATTGGGGGCAGGAGAAGGGGATGACCGAGGATGAGATGGCTGGATGGTATACGGACTCGATGGACATGAGTCTGAGTGAACTCCGGGAGTTGGTGATGGACAGAGAGGCCTGGCGTGCTGCGATTCATGGGGTCACAAAGAGTCGGACACGACTGAGCGACTGAACTGAACTGAATATTTCAAGTACAAAAGATGTGCCCATACAAATGAAATAAATGAAACACATGTAAACTTTCCTTGTCTAAATGGCTTAATGAGTGCATGTTCCACTTGAATTATACTTTAGCTGCCATTTGGCCAAGTAGATGATCTTATGGTAAGTCTATAGGGTTCTCTAATGCAGTTTCTGAATTCATTTTGCCTTTTTATATGTCTAGAATCTACCCACCTACCATATGATGTGTTCAAAAACTATTTTACTTTCTGTGACAGCCTCTTCCAAAGGCCTGACTTGTCTGCCAAAATATGAACTACTTCCTACTTTCATTTTTGGGAAATAGAGAATATCAACAATCCTGAACTGGAAGCACTCACCTGATTCTGTGTCCCACTAAACACAATGGAAAAAGTTCTAGGCTTTATCAACTGCATGATACATGTAAAGCCTAGCAATACAACCTTTTGTATTGCCTGCATCCATCTTCAATGCCATCTAATGCTATTAACTTTCCTAAATCATGGCATTTGTCCATTCTCACCATACTAGGACTCACCATACTTGGCACCCTCACATCCTCACTGCCCTCAGTATAAAGAACATATTCCAGAAACTCACTTTTAAGGTGCCTCAAAGTCTGCAATGTGACCTCAGTTCATCTTTCAAATGCACCGGCCTTTCCTCTCCTATATGGACAACTGCCTAGAGTTAAACTTCCCTCATTCTGCTTTATAGCATCCGCACTCTTCCCCTGCTTGGCAGAACCTCTCTTGACTCTCTATTGACTCAAAGCCTTGCTTATACCTCCGCTATTTACTGCCCCAAGACCACTCGCTCTTCAGGATTAGTGGGGACCATACAGTCTGGAGGTTACAGGTATATATTCTCATAAACATCATAGTCAAAGCAACGAAACTATGATACCTAGAAGGCATCTAGCCATTTAGAGAAGGTGATGACAAGGGCCTCTGGCAAGGTAACAGGATTTAAACCACACAGTGCCCCAGACCCTGCAAGCCTCCTACAAGTAGAAACTACCCATTTCCTTCCAGATACCTTCTGCTGACATGAACCCCAAAGTCCCTTCAGCTGCCGTGTTCCAACCACCTGAGTGAGCAGCCTCTTTCTCTTTCACAGGACACCATGGCACATAAGAAAGTTCTTCAGGCTCCAAGTAATTTTTAAAAAATGAAAACAATAAGGAGATCACTTCTTTCTCCTCATGTTAACAAAGACTGACAAAACTCAGAATTAAAGGGATGTGTGGAAATGATCATTCTGATGGATAGTTGGTGAAAATATAAATTGATATAACCTTAATTAAAGGCAATTTGGCAGCAAAAAATGTGTATAGCCCTTAACTCAACAAATTACAAACATCTAGATGTTTATCACAGCAAAAATTAATGCAAAAATTTTCATTAATGCAAAAATTAAAATGGAAGTAGTTTCGTAATTGACATTAAAGAAAGGATTAAATAAAGCACAGTGCATTTATTCAAGGATTACCATGCATTCATAAAGTTGCAGGAAATCTACATTTGGGTGAATAGATCCAGTTACACTATAGCATGTACACTATGATTGTGAATCTCTACAGAAGGACAGCTGGAAAAATGTTTCCTGTTGCTTTTGGGCATGGTTCCCCAGGGCACCTGTAAAAGGATGCCTGAACCCCAAACATGGTACTTCATATTTTTCGGTCACCTGTAAGTACAGGTAGATCTTCTGGTACATGTGCTGCTTTTAGAGATCAAAGATTTCCAGGAATCCTTACCATTTCATCTTGACAAAATTCAAGTTCTTCTTCCTTACAATTAAGGAAATTTATAACAATATAAATATATAAGATGTGAAAACTGGATTTTAAAAAATAAGACATTTTTAGAGGATTCATCCATACGGTTCAACATCTAAATACAAAGCACATTTTCCAATTATTATAGCCATGAAATCAGAGACATCTCAGAATCGATAGTATCTCACAATTATTCTCAGACAGGCTGCAGTAATAAACTAGTTGTCATGACTGGCACATTTATGAAAACTTGCAAAATTCGTATTAGTTTGCTTTCAAGAAAATTCAAGAGACAATAATGGAATGCTCTTTTAACATCTAGAAACCATAAACTTTGTGAGGAAGCAAAAAGAACAAGAGAGAACAAAGAATTTTTAACAACATTCTCATAGAATGGGGAGCCTCATGGGCTGCCATATATGGGGTCGCACAGAGTCGGACATGACTGAAGCGACTTAGCAGCAGCAGCAACATAGAAGGAATCACAAAGCAAGCTCACTCTACATGATTATTAAGCATCTTTTCAGGACCAGCACTATTCATGGCACACAAAGGGATACTTCATGAATGAGCAAGCTATTAACGACTTGGAATTCAAAAGAGATTCAGAGATGAATTCTGAATATGGGTAAGTTTTCAGGGTAACATCCAACTTATTTTAGTGAGTATTCTGTTTTATGTACCCACTGGAGAAATATATGATACATTTTATATTTAATTAAGTTTAAACATATTCTTTGAATCAGAATAAAATTAACATTGCAAGTGATAACACAATATTTTTATAGTTTAATTGAAAGTATATTTTTCTTCATGATACATAAAATAATAGTGTATCTTACAACAGAAAGCAGTTTAAATTAGAAAAAATATAGTAGCAGATATTCTAGAAACAGAGAATCAAGAAAACCAAATGAAAGAATTTGCAATGTTTCATGGAACACAAGATTCTTTGACGCTGGTCATATAGTAAAGTGTCAACAGAATGTTTTTCTTACACAGCCATGTCATTACTGCCACCTGACTGATGGTTATTAGAAGAAACCATCGATTTAATATGCACCCTGATTACCAAATTTGAGATGTTAAATTGCAGGGGGAAGTTGACTTTAGGCAAATATCTAGATAGAAAAGATCCATTGCATTTCCCCACAGAATCAATAAAAATCATGTCAGGTACACTATCTTGAAATTTCAAAATTCCAAGGATAGTAAGATGACAATAAAAGCTTCAAATTAGAGAAGGAAAAAAAAAAGTTCACATTTAAAGGCTCAAGAGTTAGAATAGCATCAGACTTCTCTTTGGCTAAAATGGCACCAAGAAGACTATGAAATACTCCAGCAAAATGCTGAGAGAGTTTTTACAGTTTTGTTTTGTTTTGTTTTTCTGTGATTGATTTCTAATCTCATAGCATCATGGTCCAAAAAGATGCTTGACATAATTTCAATTTTCTTAAATTTACTGAGGCTTGATTTGTGACCTAAGATGTGATCTACCCTGGAGAATGTTCTGAATGCACTTGAGAAGAAGATGTATTCTGCTGCTTTTGGATGTAATGTCCTTTAAAGGTCAATTAAGCCTACCTGGTCTATGTGTCATTTAAGATTTGAGTTTCCTTATTAATTTTCTGTCTCATGATCTGTCCACTGATATAAGCAGAGTGTTACAGACCTCCACCATTATTGTGTTACTGTCAATTTCCCCTTTTAAGGCTGTTTAGCATTTGCCTTATGTATTGAAGTGCTTATGTTGAGTGCATAAATATTTACAATTGTTGTATCTTCTTCTTAGATAGATCCCTTGATCATTATGCAGTATCCTTCCTTGTCTCTCTTATAATAGTCTTTATTTTAAAGTCTATTTGTTCTGATATAAGCATTGCTACTCCAGCTTTCTTTTGATTTCCATATGCATGGAAAATCTTTTTCCAACCTCTCACTTTCAGTCTGTATATGTCCCTAGGTCTGAAGTGGGTCTCTGTAGACAGCAAATATATGGGTCTTGTTTGTGTATACATTCAGCCAGTCTATGTCTTTCAGTTGGAGTATTTAGTCCATTTGTACTTTAAGTAATTATTGACATGTATGCTCCTATTGGCATTTTCTTAATTGTTTGGGGTTTGTTTTTGTAGGTTTTCTTTTCTTCCCTTCCTTTTTTGTTCTCTTCTCTTGTGTTTCTTGCCAAAGATGTTCCTTTAGTATTTGTTATAAAGCTGGTTTGGTGGTACTGAATTCTCTGAGCTTTTGCTTGTCTGTAAGTAAACCTTTTGATTTCTCTGGCAACTCTAAATGAGAGCCTTGCTGGTTACAGTGTTGTTAGTCATAAGGTTTTCTTTTCATCACTTTAAATATAGCCTGTCTCTCCCTTCTGGCCTGCAGAGTTTCTTTGCTAACAAATAAGCTGATAACCTTATGGGGAATCTCTTGTATTGAATATGTCATTGTTCATTTTCCCTTGCTGCTTTTAATATTTTTTCTTTGTATTTAATTTTTGCTAGTTTGATTAATGTGTCTCAGCATGTTTATCCTGTGTGGGAATCTCTGCACTTTCTGGACTTCGGTAACTATTTCCTTTCCAATGTTAGGAAAGTTTTCAACTATGATCTCTTCAAATATTTTCTCAGGCCTTTTATCTTTTTCTTCTGGGATCCCTATGATTCAAATGTTGACAAGTTTAATGTTTTCCTAGAGAGCTACAGACATCGAAACAGTATAGTACTGGCACAAAAACAGAAATACAGATTAACAGAACAGGATAGAAAGCCTAGAGAGAAACTCACACACCTGTGGTCACCTAATCTATGACAAAGGAGGTAAGAACATATAATAGAGAAAAGACAGTCTCTTCAATAAGTTGTGCTGAGAAAAGTGGACAGGTACATGTAAAAGGATGAAATTAGAACACTTCCTAATATATATACAAAAATAAACTCAAAATGGATTAAAGACCTAAATGTAAGGCCATATAAAACTCTTAGAGGAAAACATAGGCAGAGCATTCTTTGACATAAATCAGAGCAAGATCTTTTTTTATTCACCTTCTAGAGTAATGAAAATAAAAACAAAAATAAACAAATGGGATCCAATTAAACTTAAAAGCTTCTGCACATCAAAGGAAATCATAAACAAAAAGAAAACTGATAACTCTCAGAATGGGAAAAAATATTTGCAAATGAAGCAATTAACAAAGGATTAATATCCAAAAGTACAAACAGCTCATGCTCAATATCAAAAAAAACAAATAACTCAATCAAAAAATGGGCAGAAGATCTAAACAGACATTTCTCCAAAGGAGAAATACAGATAGCCAAAAAGCACATGAAAATATGCTCAATGTCACTAATTATTAGAGAAATGCAAATCAAAACTACAATGAGGTATCTCACACCAGTCAGAATGGCCATCATCAAAAAAATCTATAAACAGTAAGTGCTGGAGTGGGTGTGGAGAAAAGGGAACCCTCCTACATTGTTAGTGGGAATGTAAATTGGTACAGCCACTATGGAGAACAGTATGGAGGTTTCTTTAAAAAACTAAAAACAGAACTATCATATGACCTAGCAGTCCCACTCTTGGGCATATATGTGGAGAAAACCATAACTGAAAAAGATACATGTACCCCAATGTTCACTGAAGCACTATTTACAATATCCAGGACATGGAAGGGGAGAAGGCAATGGCACCCCAATCCAGTACTCTTGCCTGGAAAATCCTGTGGACAGAGGAGCCTGATAGGCTGCATCCATGGGGTCGCTAAGAGTCGGATACGACTGACCGACTTCACTTTCACTTTTCACTTTCATGCATTGGAGAAGGAAATGGCAACCCACTCCAGTGTTCTTGCCTGGAGAGTCCCAGGGACGGGGGAGCCTGGTGGGCTGCCGTCTATGGGGTCACACAGAGTCGGATACGACTGAAGTGACTTAGCAGCAGCAGCAGTAGCAGCAGCAGGACATGGAAGTAACCTAAATGTCCATCAACAGAAAAATAAATAAGGAAAATGTGGTGCATATGTACAATGCAATATTAGTCAGCTGTAAAAAAGAACAACACAATGCCATTTGCAACAACATGGATGACATAGAGATTGTCATACTGAGTGAAGGAAGTCAGATACAGAAAGACAAATATTATATGATATGGCTTATATGTGGAATCTTAAAAAAAAAAAAGAACATATTTACAAAGCAGAACTAGGGTCATGGATATAAAAAACAAACTTATGGAACCAGGATAAGTAAGGGTGGGATAAATGGGGAGATTGGGATTGACATATACACACTACTATCAATTGAGTTCAGTCGCTCGGTCGTGTCCGACTCTTTGCGACCCCATGAATCGCAGCACGCCAGGCCTCCCTGTCCATCACCAACTCCCGGAGTTCACTCAGACTCACGTCCGTTGAGTCCGTGATGCCATCCAGCCATCTCATCCTCGGTCGTCCCCTTCTCCTCCTGCCCCCAAGCCCTCCCAGCATCAGAGTCTTTTCCAAAGAGTCAACTCTTCGCATGAGGTGGCCAAAGTACTGGAGTTTCAGCTTTAGCATCATTCCTTCCAAAGAAATCCCAGGGCTGATCTCCTTCAGAATGGACTGGTTGGATCTCCTTGCAGTTCAAGGGACTCTCAAGCGTCTTCTCCAACACCACAGTTCAAAAGCATCAGTTTTTTGGCACTCAGCCTTTTTCACAGTCCAACTCTCACATCGATACATGACCACAGGAAAAACCACAGCCTTGACTATACGGACCTTAGTTGGCAAAGTAATGTCTCTGCTTTTGAATATACTATCTAGGTTGGTAATAACCTTTCTTCCAAGGAGTAAGCGTCTTTTAATTTCATGGCTGCAATTATAAAACAGATAACTAATAAGAAACTTTCTGTCTAGCACAGGGAAATCTACTCTACTCTGCAATGGCCTATATGGGAAAAGAATCCGAAAAAAAAAAAAAAAAGAATGGCCATACGTATACGTATAACTTGGAGAAAGAAATGGCAACCCACTCCAATATTCTTGCTTGGAGAATCTCCATAGACAGAGGAGATTGGTGGGTTGCAGTCCATAGGGTTGCAAAGAATCGGACACAACTGAAGTGAGTCAGCACATACACCTATGTATAACTGATTCACTTTGATATACACCTGAAACTAAAAAAACATTGTAAATAAACTATACTCCAATAACTTTTTTTTTTAATGCTGAGTGAAAATGACTTGTAAAAAGAATCCTAGATCCAGATAAACTATCCATCGGTGTAAAACAGAATAAAAATATTCTCAGATATAAAATATCTCAAAGGCTTCCCCTCAAGATATCCTTTCTTAGGAAGATACTGGAGGATGTGCTCTATTCCTCAAAACATGAGACTAAATCAAGTTAAAGCAAGAGATGTGGAAATCAGAAAACAAAGGACCTAACATAAGAAGGAGGTAAAGACATCTGCAGAATGATTACACTGCAGATACTATCAGCTCTTCACCGAAATCCATTCCCTCTTCTCTGGACTCACAGCTAGACAACTTTATCTTAGCCACTCTTGTAGACTTAGCCACAAGACTGAGTTCTAGGCAAAGATACCCAAGTGAGAGGGATGTAAGCTACTTCCAGGACTACCTCTATTCTTTTTTCATCATTATTTAATGCAGCTTCACTTTTTAAAATTTTTAATTGGCGGATAATTACTTTACAATATTGCAATAGTTTTTGCCATACATCAACATGAATCAGGGATTTGATTTAGTTCATACCTGCATGGTTTAGTGGTTTTCCTTACTTTCTTCAATTGAAGTCTGAATTTGGCAAGAAGGGGTTGATGATCAGAGCCACAGTCAGCTCCCTGTCTTGTTTTTATTGACTGTATAGAGCTTCTCCATCTTTGGCTGCAAAGAATATAATCAATCTGATTTCGGTGTTGATCATCTGGTGATGTCCATGTGTAGAGTCTTCTCTTGTGTTGTTGGAAGAGAGTGTTTGCTATTATCAGTGAGTTCTCTGGGAAAAACTCTGTTAGCCTCTACCCAGCTTCATTTTGTACTTCAAGGCCAAATTTTCCTGTTACTCCAGGTATTTCTTGACTTCCTACTTTTGCATTCCAGTCCCCTATAATGAAAAGGACACTTTTTGGAGGGTGTAAGTCTTCACAGAACTGTTCAACTTCAGCTTCTTCAGCATTACTAGTTGGGGCATAGACTTGGATTACCATGATATTGAATGGTTTGCCTTGGAAATGAACAGAGATCATTCTGTTGTTTGTGAGATTGCATGCAAGTACTGACTTTGGACTCTTCTATTGATTATGATGGCTATTCCATTTCTTCTAAGGGATTCTTGCCCACAGTAGTAGATATAATAGTCACATGAGCTAAATTCACCCATTCCAGTCCACTTTAGTTCACTGATTCATAAAATGTCAATGTTCACTCATGCAGTCTCCTGTTTGACCACTTCCAATTTGCCTTGATTCATGGACCTAACATTCCAGGTTCCTATGTTCCTTACAGCATCGGACTTTACTTCCATCGCCAGTCACATCCATAACTAGGTGTTGTTTTGCTTTGGTTCCATCCCTTCATTCTTTCTGGAGTTATTTCTCCATTGATCTCCCATAGCATATTGGGCACCTACTGACCTGGAGAATTCAACTTTCAGTGTCATATCTTTTTGCCTTTTCATGGTGTTCATAGGGTTCTCAAGTGACAAATGGATTCAAGGGATTAGATTTGATAGACAGAGTGCCTGAAGAACTATGGATGGAGGTTTGTGACATTGAACAAGAGGCAGTGATTAAGACCATCCTCAAGAAAAAGAAATGCAAAAAGGCAAAATGGTTGACTGAGGAGGCCTTACAAATAGCTGAGAAAATAAGAGAAGCTAAAAGCAAAGGAGAAAAGGAAATATATACCCATCTGAATACAGAGTTCCAAAGAATAGCAAGGAGAGGTAAGAAAGCCTTCCTCAACGATCAATGCAAAGAAATAGAGGAAAAGAACAGAAGGGGAAAGACTAGAGATCTCTTCAAGAAAATTAGAGATACCAAGGGAACATTTCATGCAAAGATGGGCAGAATAAAGACACAAATAGTATCGACCTAACAGAAGCAGAAGATATTAAAAAGAGGTGGCAAGAATACACAGAACTATACAAAAAAGATCTTAATAACCCAGATAACCACAATGGTGTGATAACTCACCTAGAGCCAGAAATTCTGGAGTGTGAGGTCAAGTCAGCCTTAGGAAGCATCAATATGAACAAAGCTACTGGAGGTGATGGAATTCCTGTTGAGATAATACAAATTCAAAAGATGATGCTATTAAAATGCTGCACTCAATTTCCCAGCAAATTTGGAAAACTCAACATCGGCCATAGGACTGGAAAAGGTCAGTTTCCATTCCAATCTCAAAGAAAGGCAATGTCAAACACTGTTCAAACTACTGCACAATTGTACTCATCTCACACGCTAGCAAAGCAATGCTCAAAATTCTCAAACACAGACTTCAATAGTACTTGAACTGTGAACTTCCAGATGTTCAAGCTGATTTAGAAAAGGCAGAGGAACCAGAGATCAAATTGCAACATCCATTGGATTATTGAAAAAGAGACAGAGTTCCAGAAAAAAATCTACTTCTGCTTTATTGACTATACCAAAGCCTTTGACTGTGGATCACAACAAACTGGAAAATTCTTCAAGAGATGGGAATACCAGACTGCCTTAGCTGCTTCCTGAGAAATCTGTATGCAGGTCAAGAAGCAACAGTCAGAACTGGGCATGGAACAACAGACTGGTTACAAATTGGGAAAGGAGTACATCAAAGCTGTATATTGTCAACCCCGCTTATTTAACTTATATACAGAGTACATCAGGCAAAATGCCAGGCTGGATGAAGCCCAAGCTGGAATCAAGATTGCTGGGAAAAATATCAGTAACCTCAGATATGCCGGTGACACCACCCTTACAGCTGAAAGTGAAGAACTAAAGAGCCTCTTGATGAAAGTGAAAGAGGAGAGTGAAAAAGCTGGCTTAAAACTTAACATTCAAAAAACTAAGATCATGGCATCTGGTCCCATCATTTCATGGCAAATAAATGGGGAAACAATGGATACATTGAGAGAATTTATTTTCTTGGGCTCCAAAATCACTGCAGATGGTGACTGCAGCCATGAAATTAAAAGACGCTTACCCCTTGGAAGAAAAGTTATGACCAACCTAGACAGTATATTCAAAAGCAGAGACATTACTTTGCCAACAAACGTCCATCTCGTCAAGGCTATGGTTTTTCCAGTAGTCATGTATGGATGTGAGAGTTGGACTATAAAGAAACTGAGTGCCAAAGAATTGATGCTTTTGAACTGTGGTTTTGGAGAAGAGTGTTGAGAGTCCCTTGGACTGCAAGGAGATCAAACCAGTCCATCCTAAAGGAGATCAGTCCTGAATATTCATTGGAAGGACTGATGCTGAAGCTGAAACTCCAATACTTTGGCCATCTGATACAAAGAACTGATCCATTGGAAAAGACCCTGATGCTGGGAAAGTTTGAAGGCAGGAGGAGAAGGGGACGACAGAGGATGAGATGGTTGGATGGCATCATTGACTCGATGGATATGAGTTTGAACAAGTTTCACGAGTTGGTGATGGAAAGGGATGCCTGGTGTGCTCCAGTCCATGGCATTGCAAAGAGTCCAACATAACTGAGCAACTGCACTGAACTGAACTGAACATCAATCAACCATAGGTATATGTGTGTCCCCTCCCTTCTTAACCTCCCCCTCACCTCCCTCACCAGCCCATCCCTCCAGGTTGTCAGAGAACACCAACTTCAGATGCCTTGCAAGATACGTCAAACTGTATTTTACACATTTTTATCTATCTTACATATCTATTTTACATATAGCAAAATAGTTATCTATTTTACATATAGTAATGTATGCTGCTGCTAAGTCGTTTCAGTCGTGTCCAACTCTGTGCGACCCCATAGACGGCAGCCCACCAGGCTCCCCTGTCCCTGGGGTTCTCCAGGCAAGAACACTAGAGTGGGTTGCCATTTCCTTCTCCACTGCATAAAAGTGAAAAGTGAAAGTGAAGTCACTCAGTCGTGCCAGACTCTTAGCAACCCCATGGACTGCAGCCAACAGGCTCCTCCATCCATGGGATTTTCCAGGCAAGAGTACTGGAGTGGGGTGCCATTGCCTTCTCTGATAGTAATGTATACATTTCAGTTATTCTCTCAAATCATCCCACCTTTTCCCTCTTGCACTGAGCCCAAAATCTTGTTCTTTATGTCTGTGTCTCCTTTGCTGCCCTGCACATAGGATCATCAGTACCACCTTTCTAGATTCCATATAATCACAGAAAACTAATCAAACTGATCACATGGACCACAGCCTTGTATAACTCAATGAAACTATGGGCCATGCCGCGTAGGGCCACCTAAGACAGACGGGTCATGGTGGAGAGTTCTGACAAAATGTGGTCCACTGGAGAAGGGAATGGCAAACCACTTCAGTACTCTTGCTTTAAGAACCCCATGAACAGAATGAAAAGAAAACTCTGTTCCACTTTAAATCACTGTCTCTTTAGCATATACTACCAATGAGCCCACATCTAAACATTACCTTCCACAAATCATCCAAGTAAATAAGTCAGAAAAAAGCAAACTTCCTTCCTCGTACTCATTTCCAGACCAGCTTTCACGCCAGTTTCATGACTGAACACACTTCGCATAAGACTGACATGAAAGGCCCCTTCTTCTCAGCAAAATATGACTTTTTCCCATGACCTCAATTGATCAGCCAAGGGGAGATGGATACAGGCTAAAGGTGTTTATTCACACAAAGCAATTCAAAAACTTTCCCAGTTACAAAAATAAATTCGGCACAAACCTAAGACAGGAACCCTAGTCCTGGCTCAAAGTTAAGGCTTTTTATCATCACACAGTGCAATTCATCCTTAATGGGGATCAGCACATAAAAAGCATTGTGGTTAAGTCAGAAATAAGGAAAAACTTCCTTTCTCAAATTATCTTTCAGAAAAAAAAATTGTGGGCAACAGGACGACAAAAACCTTTACAGAGATATTACAAAAATCTTTTTTTTTTTTTGAAGATTTTTATGAGTCAAGCAGAGCCTCATTATTTTCCAGATAGTACCACTGAAAGTTCCTCTCTAGGTTATAAACAGCATTCACATTTTAATCAGAGTTTTCCCATTTCTTTAACCATTTAAAAGACCCAAAGACCTTTTACACCTAGACAAAACCTATTACTATATTGCATTATTTAATAAATCCCTCTTTTTAAACTCTTTCTATATCTTCTCTTCCCCTCAAAATGAAGCTTACCTTTGATATTTCAATGCAAGGATGCAAGGTGTGTTGCTATGTTGCTCTTCTTTGAAAAAAACAGACACTGAGGACCACACTCAGAATTTCTGGTTATGATATTCACTTTTGGAAATGCTCACCCATTATCTTATTTACACATTACTGATACTACAAACAGAATTTATGTAACATCTTTGTTAAAAGGAAAAAATGCACTTCACATCCATTATTCCATTTATCTTTGTACCATTCCTCTGAAGTGTGGTGAGTATAGTTGCCTCACCCTATTTTAATGGAAAAAAACTTAACCAGAAAAGATCCATTATACTTGATGTGGATAAACAGCTTCTATGAAGAGTATCTACATCAATTGAAGAATAAACCCTCAATTACAGAATATCTCTGTCAATATCCTGAATGAGCACAGCAAGGTATAAATGCTGCAATTCTGCCAATTTTATTCATTTTAAAATAAATGCCCATTCTTGGATATTATTCATGTATGTTATTAAACCTTTTGGGACAACAAAATAGCCCTAAATACATAAATGCAAATCTAAACAAAAAATAAAGAACAGTATTTCATTAATTAATATAATTATATATATTCTGTATATAATATTGTAAGAATATATATAACAGTAAATAATAGTATAATTATACTATTGACACATATCTCAGAATTGCATACCTACAGATGGCATTACAGAAGGAAATTATGACTTTTTCTGCCCACAATTAGCCTAATCCTAATGACTATTAATATATACTTTGAGTTTTACATGTCAGTCAGCCATTCTTGACACAAACTGATATAAAACTTCAAATGACTGAATCTTCTAGGACTTTAAGGCAAGTAATAATTAATAACTATTTTAAAGCTATAATATTTTAAGAAATCACCAGGCTATACATTATTGACATAACACAATGAATATTATTTTTAAAGCTGAAAAATATTCTTCATTTACAATGACAGTGATGGTTGCCTACCCAATTCTCCCCTCTTTTTTAATAATAAAGGGATCCTAGCATTTGAGGAGGTACTGATTTTCCCAGATTAAATTTTTTTAATTTTAAGCCTTCTATTTCTCAGACTTCCCTGCAATTAGAGATGGCCACTGACATAGTTCTGGTCAATAAGATATTAGTGGAAGTCTATCAAATGCATCTTCCTGGGTGCTATCATTTTCCTTATTAAAAAGACTATAGATTTTCCTGGTGGTCCAAGGGTTAAGATTCCATGCCCCTGGTGCAGAGGCACAATATCATCTCTGGTCAGGGAACTAAGATCTCACATGCTACAAGATGGAATAAATTAATAAAAGGACTATCACCTGATGAATGCCTTGTCTTTTTGTCCAGCCCTTCTTCCTGGCTGTAGTATAGCAGCTATTCTGGAGGCTCACTGTCTTTTCCCCAAAAGAAGGAAAACCATATGTTAATGATGGTAGAGTTAAAAGCAAGGAGCCTGAATTCTTGGTAACTTCAAGGATGGTGCAGTTGCTCCAGCTTTGTACTATCTCCCTCCAGATATCTCACGGCATACAAAAAATAAACTCCTCATGTACGGTTGACAAGGGGGAAAGATGGAGGGGAGGGATGAGTTGGGAGGTTGGGGCTGGCATATGCGCACTACTATATGCAAAATAGATAATCAACAAGGATCTACTGTATAGCACAGGGAGCTATACTTAATACTTGGTAATAACCTGTGTGGCAAAAGAATCTGAAAAAGAATACACATATGAATATGCATAACTAAATCACTTTCTGTACACTAAAAACTATCACAACATTGTGAATCGACTATACCCCAATACAAAATAAAATATTTTTTAATTTAAAACACAAATAAATTCCTTACTTGTAATATTACATTTCACTTTTTACTCTTGAATGAATACAATCTTGATAAAATAACAAGTATATTTCAATTGAATTCTTCTTTACTCTCTTCATATGATGTAATAAAAAATTAATCCCCTACCCTTAAGAAAGGCAAATTCAAATGAAGGGTGGACAGATGCTATGTCACACAAAATTATCTTGTATCTTTTATAGACACTTACTGTGAATGGCTATCCCTCTTAACCTCTAAAGTCCAGCTTGAAAATATGTCTCAGTAATATGAAAGTGTGAAGTCAGAAGAAAATAACCCTAGACTAAAGAGGGTAACCAACTCTGCTATACATTTTTGTCCATAAATCCAAATGAGGAAAAAAAATTTAAGACTCATTGGTATTCTCCAGCTGTACCCTCATCTCAGTGAAGATTATAGATAAGTAGGAGGTGTGACTCACAGAAATAGTTTTCCTCACATAAATTTTACCCATTGAATAAAATCTGAAATATTCTCTGAGCAAGACAAAATAGAGACTCTTTGAGTCTTATGCTATTCCTCATGCTATCAACAGTAAAATAAAAATTCTACAAATTTTCCAAAATTTTCACACCCAAACTTCCTCAGAATAAGGATATTTATACCATATACTAGTCTAAATGTTGCAGGCCGAGATCAGTAATTACAAAGATCTATAAACACTCATTTTATCCTTCAAAAATGTAAGACCAAATTCATGGCAATCAGTTTACATATTCAGTTGGGAATCTGTTTGGCTGGGAGTGACGGGAAACCTAATAAATAGTGGAAGAAATAGGAGTTTGTTTTTTTGTCTTCTCATGGAATAATAAGAGTGAAGGTAGGCAGTGCAAAGATGATAACTCTACTTTAAGATGTCATCAAAACTCCAAGCTACTTCTTCCTTTTTGCTTCATCACCCTAAGTGAGTGGTTTTATTCCTCATGCTAGCAAGATAGCTGCTCACCTCAAAGCAAAAAGGTGATAAGGGTCAAGAGCAAGAGCCTTCTCCTTGAGAAACTTTGCTTTTTCAAAACTGTACATGATCCCCAGACATTTCCATCTAATCGTTGTAATGTGGGCCAAGCCTAGCTTCATGGGAGACTGGAAATTTGAATAATTTCCTTTCCAACGTGTACAACAGATAAAAGAGAAAGATGATGAATGGACGCTTCGTGAGCAATCTACAATATCACTACACCTCCAGACCAATCAGATTTAGAGCCACGCACATTAGTATCATCACTATTGCATTTTCACCATCAGTATTAAAGTATTTGTTCTACAAATTGTGATGTGTTATTTCCATACAGTTGAGTAGTCCTCATTCAGCCATGACCTCTCTAATCATTGCAAATTTCGGACCAAATCAAGGTATTGCAATAAGTTCAAACTGAAAAAATATTTGTTCTCTGGAATGAATAGCACGGTGGTCCCTCAGTTTGGCGGAGAGGGGTGAATTGGTTTCAGGACTCCCACACACACACCAAAATCATCTGTGAATGATCAAGTCCTTCATATATAATGGCATAGTACAGTGGCATTTCAGTATCCATAGACTCCACATCCATGTAGTGTGTCAGCTCTCATTCAACCACAGTCGGTTAAATCCATGGATGCAGAACCCACAGATACTGACTATACTTAATTGCACAGGCTTATCCAAAAATTCCCCTAATGCTGTATCAATTAATACTCCCTAAAGTTTCACTAAATTATAATGCTGAAAAGAATCTTAGAAATTATTATCATAATTCAAAGTCTTAATTATGCCCTGATGCTTACACGGGGATGTCATATATCCACTTAGTGACACAGCAGAACAGGAACTCAGGGCTTCCAATTCCCAGTTCTCACTTATTTAGTTATTTTAAAAAGTAACCCTAATAACAAAACTCCTTTAAAAGATGTACACAGATGTAGAGAACAAACGTATGGATACCAAGAGGAAAGGGGGATGGTGGTGGGATGAATTAAGAGATTGGATTGACATATATACACTATTAAACTAATGACAACCTGCTGTATACCACAGGGAACTCTACTCACTGCTCTGTGGTAACCTAAATAGGAAAGAAATCCAAAAGAGGGGATATACATATACGTATAGTCAATTCACTTTGCTGTAAAATAGAAACTCACACAACAATGTAAAGCAACTATACGCCAACAAAAATTGTTTAAATAAATAAATAAAAGAGATCAAAGCACTAGGGGAAAAATCTGTTACTCTATTATTTGTTTTTCTACAACTCTCCATTTTTCTGCATTGATTTTTCACCTAGTATATATCGTTGCACTTCAAGTCATTTCAGGGTTTTATTTCTCATCCATGGAGTTGCACCAGTTACAGAGAAGTATAGAGTAGCTTCCTTTAAACAGATATAAGTAGCTTCCTAGAAGTAATTATAACTATTCTAATAAATACTGTTCTCACTTCCTTATCTCTGAATTTAGAGACATTTGTCTTTCTATGCTTTTAAATTATTATGATGCATAATATAAGAAAACCATGGATGTCATTTTCTTCTTACTCTCAAAAAGTCCCCAGTCAATACCTCAAATGCCACTCTGTGCTCTCTTCTTTGAACCCATAACATGTGATATGAGTAAAAAGTAGGTTTAAATGACCTCCAAAGCAGCCTTACTAGAGGAAGGGAAAATATCTCCAAGGGCAATGTTTCTCCCTACAGTGAGAGAGTGAAAGAAGACAGAAGCAGAGAAAGAGTCTTTCCAAGGAATCATAAGATCTCGGCATGTGTGTGGTGGGGGGAGGTGGGAGCGGTGTTGCAGGCTGAGTTGCCTGTTTTTATCTCCAACAGTCTGTTTTAACATCTGCTGGTCCTGCTATATCCTTCTCACCTACTGACTCTCTAGAACCTTCAGGAAGAAAAATTCCTCAGCACAAGAATGCACTGTGCCACAACCCACAAGCCTTTAAAGGGGAGCCTGTCTACAATATGAGGCATTCAAGTCACCTGTCCCAGGAAAGACATCCACAGATATCACTCAGTACAAACAACACAAAAACAGAATCTAGGCATCTTTCTTAGGACTTCATAAACCTCCAAGATTATATGCAAATTTGGGGTTTATGTTAATTTTGCTAGATAATTGGTCCATATGTTCATCAGATTTTCAAACATACTTATTTTTTAAAGATATCATTGTGCAATCCCAACTTATGAAAGTACTATTTTCTCTTTAGAAAAAGGTACTGAAAAACCATGCTTCAATATAAAATTTTGTCTTCTCAAAATAAAGTGATTCTGGTTTCTTAAAGAAAATATAAAATAAGAAACACTAAGAACTTATAATAAACAAGCCTTGCCATTATCGAATCAAAGGAACTTACGCTCCCTATGGCCTTTCAAGGTATCAGTTTTCTTAACTATAGAACAATAGGATTGATTTGAAATAGGTGATCTCTAAGTTTGCTTTCAGTTCACAAAGGTTGTACTTCTATGAGTCAGCACTGTGGTATAAACCAGGACAGTCAAAATCAGAATCCTGTTATCTTTTCCTTAATCTGAACAAAATATCAGCAAGTTGCTCAATCAAATAACATCATTTATTTTCTCTACTGTTTAAAGTCAATCTAATATAGGATCTTTTTAGCATTTCCTAGAGATGGCAACAGATAATAAGTATTGATATTTTTCAAATACTTTCAGACAACTTAGAGAAAAAGATTCAGTATAGAAAATACTGCATACATAGATTTTTGCTTAGATTTCACTGGCAGGATGTGATATAACTACCCAATTATAGCAATATTAAGTAAATTAAACAAAGTATAAAATATGTACTGATTTTTAAAACAGGTTAAACTGAAACAAATGCGAATTACTGGAAAACACAATTCAAACCAGTATTTTGAACTATATTAACAGATAACATGGCTGAGGAGTTAGAGTGCTTTTAAAAAGCATATGCAGATTCTGGTGCAGGCAAGATGGCGCACACATCCCTCCTCTTCATTTAATGTAACTAAGAATCCTGAAAATAAGAAAAGAGGCAAACAGAGGAGTACTCAGAACAGTGAAAAGGAGGTGGATTAGTTAGTGGCCTTGGACTAGAGGACAACAGAGCAGAAGGTGTCTTATGACTCCCTACCCAACAGCAGGTTATGTAGGCCCTGAGTCTCCAGCCCATCCCCGTAGCCCCACAATCTAGCCGTAGGTGATATAGGTAGGCTTACATCCCTCCCTCTCATCTAACTGGAGTCCACCCAGCAATACCAGATGGCCTCACCACATTGGCAGGGGGAATCCTGCCACAACCAGCTCCAGGCCCAGCAGTGCTCCTTATCCCTGAGGCTAAAAAGTCACTTCTCTCACCTACAAGCATCAGCAGGACTGGCCTGGGCAGATCCCTTCTGGTCCCTTCCAGGGGCATCAGCAGGGCTCACTGGGAGCTCCAGAAATACCAGACAAGTCAGGCAATCTGAAATAGCACCACAAAGCCTCTGGAAATTAAACTGCCATTGTTTAACAGCCCACAAAAGTAATTCAGGACTTGTGTCCTAAATCTAAACATTGTGACTGTCTGTTAAAGTATAAGATTTCAATAGGACCCAGAATCTCTTGATGTTGTAGCCAAAATACCAAGGATACAATCACAACTCAAATGAGAAAAAAAAAAAATAGACTAAAACCAACACCAAAATGAATCATATGTTAGAATTATTTAGTAAGAATTTTAGAGCATCCATTATAAAAGTGCTTCAACAAGCAAATTCTCTGGGGAAAAAAGAAAAGAAAAGAAAAGGAAAATTTCAACAAAGACACATAAGTGCCAGAAAGAACCAAATGGCAACTACAGAGCTAAACAATACAAGAAACAAAATAAAACAGTTCACTGGATGGGCTCAGTAGTGGAGAGGACAGAATTGGTGCACTTGAGACTAGACCAATATAATTTATCCAAACTGAATAACAGAGAGAAACTAAGACCCCCTCCAAAAAAAAAAAAAAAAAAGAAGACAAACAGAGCCTCCGGATTCTGTGGGACAGTAACAAATGATCCAATGTTCATATCATCACATCCCAGAAGGACATGAGAAAGATAGTAGGGGAAGTGTATTTGAAGAAATAATGCTAGGAAAAACTTGGTTCAAGACACAAACCTATGGATATAAGAGCAAATCTTAAATGGAATAAACCCAAAGAAATCCACACCAAGACACATCACCACTAAGCTTCTAAAAAACTGAAGACAAGGAAAGTATCTTAAACCAGCCTGAGAGAAATGGCACACTGCCTTTAGCAGACCATCAATTCAAATGACAACAATTTTCTCATCACAAACCATGGAGGCCTGAAGGTAGTAGCATATTTTCAAGTGCTAAAAGAAAAGAACTGTCAACCACAAATTCTTTCCCAACATGAACTGCTGAATTCATATTCAGTAAGTGAAATAAAAAACTATAACACTGTCCTACGTTCAAAACAACAGCACTTATAAAAGAAGGAAGAGGAAAGAGATCCAAACAAAAATAGTAATAGCCAGAGCAACCACTGAGAAAACTAAACAGAGAGATACACTCACAAACACTAAAAACAAATCAAAATGGAATCTTCTAAAATGTTCGAGTAACTCACAGGAAGGTGAGAAAAGGGAAACAAAGGAATAAGAAACAGAGAAAACAAACAGAAAACATATTAAATAAAATGTCAGACACACATAATGCAGAGAAATTGGATCATTCATACATTGCTGGTGAGCATGTAAAGATACAGCTTCTCTGGAAAACAATGTCTTATAAAACTAAATGTGTAACTACATAGGACCCAACAATCACACCCTGGGCATTTTTGATCCCAGAGAAGTGAAAATTACACCCACACAAACACCTGTACATACACGTGCATAGCAGATTTAATCATAATGCTGAAAACTGGAAATAACTCAAATGTCCTTCAATGCCTAAACAACCTGTGGTATGCCCATACCATAAAATACCATTTAGCAGTAAAAAAGGAATAAACCATTGACATGTACAAAATCTTGAAGTACTCTAGGGATTATGGTGGTGACTGGAGAACAAAAACAACCTCAAAGTTTATATAATCTATGATCCCATTTATATAACAGTTTGGAAATGACAAATCTGTAGAGATAAAGAGCAGATTAGTGATTGTCAGAGGTTAGGAATGGGGCAGTGAGTGCGAGGGAGGAGCGTGCAGTTATAAAAAGGGCAGCAAAAGGACTCCTTGTGGTGTTGGAACTATTCTATATCTTGACTGTGGTGGTGAATACACAAACCTACCCATGTGCTAAAATTGCATAGAACTAAATGCATGAGCGGGCTTCCCTGGTAGCTCAGCTGGTAAAGAATCCACCTGCAATGCAGGAGACCTGGTTCAATTCCTGGATCAGGAAGATCCCCTGGAGTAGGGATAGGTTATCCATTACAGTATTCTTGGGCTTCCCTGGTAGCACCATATGGTAAAGAATCTGCCTGCAGGAAACTTGGGTTCAATTCCTGGACTGAGAAGATCCCCTGGAGGAGGGCATGGCAACCCATTCCAGTATTCTTGCCTGGAGAATCCCCAAGGACTGAGGAGCCTGCTGGGATACAGTCCACTGGGTCACAAAGAGTTGGACATGACTGAGTGACTAAACACAGCACAGCAAATGCATGAGATGGCTGGATGGCATCACTGATGCAATGGATATGAACTTGGGAAACTCAGGGAGACGGTGAGGGCAGGGAAGCCTGGCATGCTGCAGTCCATAGGGTGCAAAAAGTCAGACATAACTAGGTGACCGAATAAAAATATATACACACAAACAAGCATAAAACTGCTAAATTTGAATAAAAGCTGTAGATTCTGTCAATGTCAGGTTCCTGGCTATAATACTGTATTCTAGTTATCCAGGAAATTACTCTTGGGGAACACTGAATGAAGGGTACACAGGATCTCTCTGCACTATTTCTCAGCTGCATGTACATCTATGACTATCTCAAAACAAAAATCTAATAAAAAATATTGGGTGAAAGTTGTGGGGAAGCTGGTTTTCACATAGTCTGATACTTTGAGACTATAATATATACAGCGTATATATTATTTTCAGAGGAAAAAAAAGGAATAATTTTGTAGGTACCATCTTTCAAGTGATCTGACTTAGTCACATGTAACGGGACAAACAGACTCTCCTGCTGTGATGCAACAGGAAATACACATCACAGATGTTAGGGGTATTCTTGCTAAAAATGTTTACCCTGAACCTAATTGAGTGAGTAAGCCATTAGACAAATCCATACTCAGAGACACTCTTATAAGACAATTTCCCTGGACTCAACACAAACGTTAATGTCACCAAAATAAGTGGACTAGCATAATTAAGCTTTTTTAAAATAATTTGAGGATATTGGGGGGGGGGCAGAAAGTACCTGAAAAGGGTTGATTCTCACAGTATATCTAGTCACAGAAAGACATCTTATGCCACTAGCATGGCAGACTGACTTCATATGAACCAAACTCCTTTCTGCTATAAACACATACATACTTAGATTTTTAAAAAGACCAGGAAAATTAAATAGGTTAAATAGTTAAGTTTGAAGAGAAAAAGGTAATCTGTAGCTGTCAGTAAGAAAGGAAACAGACACAGGACTAGCAGGCACATAAACTGATAATAATACAGCAACCCAAAGTAATACAGAACTTAGACGCAGGCATGAATGCCCACAGGCTGGAGATGTCACCTGTGTTCAGGGACAATAAATTTTATTTGGGGCCCATGGAAAGAAGGAACTGAGACTTCTGTCTAAAGAACCCTGAGACAGTTAACCTTTCAGTTTAATTAGAAGTTTGTCCTGGAAGCAGCAAGAAAGTTTGTCTCTTCCTGGGGCTCGGCATGTGCTCAGTTGCTCAATTATATCCGACTCTTTTTAATCCCATGGACTTAGTACACCATGCTCCTCTGTCTATGGGATTTTCCAGGCAAGAATACTGGAGTGGGTTGCTATTTCCTACTCCAAGGGATCTTCCTGACTCATGGATCGAACCCACCTCTTGCATCTCCTGCATTGCCAGGTGGATTCTTTACCACTAGTGTCACCTGGGAAGCCCATAGGGTTTTGCAAGAAGGGGGAAAAAAAGGATGCTTTGTATTAACCACCTCCCTCACACACAGTCTGAATTTACATCACCTGCATGATATAGGAATCTCAAGCAAGGAAATTAATGTAAAAACTGATTCTACAAATGTTAACTAGACATAACATGGTGATCATTTCACAATATACACAAATATCAAATCATTATGTTGTACACCTGAAACTAATAAAATGTCAATTATATTACATGTCAATTATAACCTAATTTTTTTAATCTGATTGATCACAGACCAGCAAATTTTCCAGGCTAATCTACAGAAACAAACATAGAACCACTCTAAGGGAAACTTCCAAAAACTAGGAAAAATATGACTACCGGAGGGAAAAACCAAAAGCAGAAACCCAGCTGAAGATGAGTTCATAATCCAAATAACAAACCTCATGAGGAAAGGATCCCCCTTTAAGTGGATGTATAGTTCTGGAAGAACCAGCAGACCCAAATGGGATAACTAACTCCCAGAAGAATTTCAAGTAATAAAACAACTTGAGACTTATTATAAAATAAGTACACTATAATTATTAAAGAGACAAAATATGGATAGAGTTCATAATAAAAAGAAAACTTCAGGAAAAAAACAGAAACATATGAAAAAGGCATCAAAGAGCACTCCTATGAATAAAAAAATAAGTCATAGCTCAACAGAAATTAAAACAATAAATATCAAGGAATAATAGTTACGAATAATTACCCAAATGCTTTAAAAAAAAAAACTTTCCTAATTGAAAATAATACAGAGGTAATAGACATGAGAGATAAAACAAGAAGGTCCAACATATATATAAGAACCCTAGTGGAAAGAATAGAGAAAAAAAGGCAAGATAATATATGACAAAATACACTGTGGATTTTTAATAATTCAAGAAACACAAGAGCCATCTGACTAAAGAAAGACCAAGAAGAAACAGTAAATAAACCCATACCTGGGCATACCATAGTAAAACTTCAGAACACCAAAGACAGAATAACCTCTTTTTTTGTAATTAAAGTACATATAAACCTATGGATATAAGATTCAGTTTCAGATGCACACAGCAAAGTGATTCAGTTATATTTATATATACTTTTTCATATTCCTTCCCATTATAGGTTATCACAAGATATTAAATATAATTCCCTGTGATATACAGCATGTCCTTGTCGCTTATCTCTTTTACAATACAGTAGCGTGTATCTGTTAATCTCAAAATTCTAATTTATAATCTTAAAGCAATGAAGAAACTTCTAATGATCAACAAGAGAGACAGTATCTCAAAAATGATGAAAAAAGTAATTGTCAACATAGAATTCTGCTCTAGTATTCAGTGTTAAGTTCAAATACAATTTCAAACAAACAACAATAAAAAGATGAAGAGAGTTTTATCATCTACATATGCTTACCAAAAAGATACACACTTCTATAAGGAGGAATTTGAATCCAGAAGGAAGAAGGATGCAAGAAGCAACAGTGAACACAGAAAATGTGGGTAAATAAAATAAGCATTGACCTTAAAAATTTTTTAAAGAAAAATTATATAAAAATGACACAATGGCTGCAAAAAATATGGCACAACTCTATCACTAAATGATATTATGAAATATGGCATATGATCAAAATTATAACATTATAAGACTCTTATTATCCAAGAGAAGAGTAGATATTTTGATTAATATCACTTGTTAAGACAAAACATGAATGTTAAAAACATAAAAATACCTACTACTAAAAGTATAGAAATGTATATAGTACTCAAATCAGTAGACTGAAAAGAGACTAAAGAAACCGTGAATCCACTAACAGGAAAGAATGGTAAAACAAGGAGGGACAGAAGAGGAACAGGCCCATAGAAATATCCTCCAATGAGAAGTGATGCTATATTTTTGAAGATAAAAGATTAAAACTGGCAAAATGAACATGCAGGGAGGAAGTGTTGCTACAGGATGTCTTCCCAGGGAAGCCGGCTTCAAGATGAAGTTGAGCATGCAATTTTATTAAGGACTGCCTTGCTATGAACATCTGAGAATGGAGAAGGAAGCAGAATCAGCCAAGAGAGATTTGGTGCTACAATGCAAGTCCCACGGGTGGTTCCAGAGCCAGAATGATCCTTCAGAGTGATTGGGAGTTGGGTTGATATGGTCAGGCCTTTATACTCCCACATGGATCAGTGAGCTGCCCTGGGAAGTGGTGCCACCCTGGACCCAAATGGGCAATCCTCAAAGAGACTGAGACTTGAAAACCATCTGCTGATAGCATTCCCAGAGCTGGGGCAACATGCTCTTCCTTGAAGGGGGACTTGGAACATCATAGTGTCTGCCATATTACCACAAGGTGATTGCAAAAAAACAGGCTCAAGGAAACACACGTGTCCTGTGATCAACAACCCCATACCTTCTCCAAAATCTGCTGCTATAATTTTCTTAGAGCAATGAAGTTTTATGCCATAACAATAAAAGATAATTCAAATTACTAAACCCCCAGATCTTTCTAACTCGAGACTACATCATATACTTCTTGCTTCCAAATTAAAGTAAATCAAAAGATATTAAAAGCAACCTGGTCCTTCACAGTGTTAAAGCTTCAGTTTGTAACCCAAAATGAAAATATCATTTCTGTGCCTAATATTTTGATCAAACACAAACCCTTAATTGGGTTACAGTATTATTATTAGTAGTACTATAATATTAGTACTAATATTATTATTACAGTATTATTACCAAGTATCTATCTCTGTATAGGCAAAAGACTCTAAGGTCAGAAAGCTAAATATGATTGATATCTTATACCTCGTTTCAAAAGCAGGTCTAGTCATAAGAAACAAGCTTGCACAAGTGGCTACCCTCTAGAGAAATTCAATATAACTTATCTTTGTAAAATACATCAAGTCAGAAATATAAAAGGAAAATGGGCTAAGAAGAAAAACATGAGTAGACATATTGCAAACTTGATTACCTCACAACTGTAATGAGAAATATAGACAGACGATAGACATACAGATACATAGCCTCAATGCATCAATCATACCATCTCAACAACGTTAGTAAAGTCTAACAACTTTGCTTATTTTGTGTAATTGGGATTCTGTTGTTGAAAAAGAACAGAAACAGCCAAATATGCCAAGTCCAGGTAGTGGTTTGAAGAGGCGAACACACTATTATGATGCTAAAGACACATGTTGACGTTAAGAGAATTCCTCTCTTGGGAGATCATAAGATAACTGATGTACCCTTAGGGGGAAGTACAGCTGAATTTCCTTTCACCCGAAGTGAAATCATTTACCTTACGAACTTCATGTCAAATCATGCATGGATAACTTCCAGACCCTTCCTTACATCTCAGGTCTAGGTAAAAACACTTTGAAGTCCCTCAGATGTTTTTATTTTTATGAATATTTATTTTTATGAATATTATTTGCATAACAATCAGCTTTTAGTAAAAGGGAAATGGGGAGGGTGGATAGTCCATTAAAAAAAGAACCAGCATCTGTACGTCTTCAAAAATAATGCAACATACCTTTTATTCTTACATTGAAGCTCAGAGCTTTCAAATAACTAGAAAACTCTGAATTTAAAATGATGAATTTGATTCAAAGAACAGTTGTATCTCAAACAGATTAAAGACATAAAATGCACAGACTTATCATTTCTGTTTAGTAACATGATATACATGTGATATAAACTTAATGTAAATGTAATGTAACTTTAGGCAGGAGTCCCAAAGTATTTCTTTACATTTAACCCAGGCATGTGTGAATATTACATATTATACTGTATGTAATTTAGTATATGTTATTTATATACACATATTCGCCTTTAAAATGAGCCACACTGTATTTAAGAGCTATTCCTCTGTGCTCTTTATACTTGCTTTAAAGCTATTGACTATAGCAGGTTCAGATTATTTTGAAAGACAGCATTTGGACGGGGTGGGGGTGATCTGTGAAAAAGAGAAAGAAGGAAGTAAAACAGGAAGATGCAAAGGAAGGAAGGCAGGAAAGAAGCGGGGGAAAACCCTATAGACACATAAACACACACACCTAGGTTAGAAACGGCCAGGCCCTAAACACAATCCAGCACCCCTCCCCAAACAGGAGCTTCCTAAAAGTTCCGAGCGGAGCTTTCGTGAAGCCGTGGCCTGACTGCACCCACTTGGTGCCCCAACCACCGGGCAGGCAGGACCATCCTGAGGCCGCAGCCCTGGAAACTCTCGGGTACTTCAAGCTCCCCTCCCGTGCCCGCTGTCAATCACGGGGCACCGCGCGCCAATTCATCGCCCACTTCAGAGCGAATCCTTCTGCCTCTCTCCATCCTCCCTTGACTCTCTCCTTCCCGGAGGCTTGCCAAGGAGTCTAGGGCCGGAGGCAGAGGCAGAGAAGGGGCGAGCGAAGAGTAAGGCCGGTTGGCGGATTTCCTACCAGCGGTAGGAACGTAACGGTCAAGGCGACCATCCTCGCGCCGCTGCGTTTCCCCCGCGCTTCCTATCAACCCCACGGGACCCACACTCTCCATTTCAGCTTCGCTGTGTGACAAAGTAAGAGAAGGAGGGGAATAAACCCGCAGCCTCCGCGGCATTCCTTACCTCAGGCCACCCTGGCGGAAGCTGCCCTCGTCCTGTCCGGGGCGCCGCGGGTGCACCGCCGCAGCCGCAGCGCTCTGGACGCCCGGGCTCCGGCCGCAGCTCCGCCGAGCGCCGCTCTTCCGTGCGAGGCAAGCGTGCCTCCCGCGCTGCCCTGCACGGGGCACGCGAGGCGGCGAGGAGACGCTGGGGAGACGCTGGCGCGCTGCTCGCGTGCCGCCCGGCCGGCCACCCGGAGACCGCATTCGCCGAAGCGGGGCTGGCGGCCGGGGAGAGGGGCGCAGGAGCCGGGGGCGGCTGCGGAGCGCGCGCGGACCAGCTGGCGTGGAGGACCCCGCCGGGGTGGCACGGGCGGCCGCGATGCGCCCAGGAGCTCCTCTCTCCCCCTCTGACCCCCTAAATCCCTCCTCTGTTCCCCCACTATCCCCTCCTCCAAAGAGACAGCTCGCCGGCGGCACTTGGTCTGCCGCGCTGCGCTCTTCAGCCCGGCGCGGGGAATAACAATTGGATCGTATTGCACGGACTGTATTCTAGTGTAGTAGCTTGTAACTGCTGAGGCCACCACCTGTCACACGGTCCCCAGGGGGCTGGCCTCTCCCGGATTCCCCACCCCGCTTGTTTTCCTTCCCTACCTACCTCGCCGACCGCCCGCAGTACTCCGCCGGCACGAGACCAAGGGAGTTTTGCAAAATAACCCTCACTCTTTGCCAGGAGCTCAGGGCATCTCCCTTCCCATCCGGGCTGCAGGATCACGC